>JAODOY010074812.1:0-15812 GCA_025399855.1 Forbesichthys papilliferus
ATATATTCTTTTTTCTTTTTTTTTTTGTTGTTAAAAACATTCCAAAATGATCAGATCATGATCAGAATGAATATCCGTTTGTATCTCTGTACTGCATTGTGGAGATATTTATAGAAATGTGAATGCTAAACAGCTAGCTCCGGCATGAACGGTCTTGTATTACAACTTCCTACCTCAACAAGCTATGTGAGTCACTGTAACATTAATCTGCCCTATAGCTAATTCAAATGCACTTGCATATACAGTTTTGCTTTTTCATTTAGATAAAGTGTCGCATTATCTGCTAAAGGTGTTGCATTGACAGGTGTCCAATAAAAAGTAAACACTGTATGAACATGTTTATGGTTTTACTCACATACTTTAAACTGGTAAAAATGAAAGGATCAATTATAATATAGGACACAGAGCTCCCTGCCACTGACATAAATGGATTAGCCCTATATTTGCTGAGTGTTTCAGCCAGATAAAAGCATCTGTAGATGCGGACGGAAATCACTTTTTATCGGACAACCGCTTTTGGGCACGAGACCGGCTACTACTACTACTCCCGTGTGATGCTCGCAGTGGCAGTCAACGAAGTTGCGCTTAAGATACACTTTTTAACTGTGGATGGAATAATTCATACAAGTAGAGGTGTTCTGAAGGGTGGGGTTAAGGCATGTTGGGGTTTTGTTGTTGGACAAAGGACCTGTCCATCACCTGCTGGGATGGTTGTTTAAGAATGAACAATTGGGCTATTATAATCATTAATTAAACCATAATAGCCCACTAAGTTATGAAACCTTTTAGCAAGGATATGTTTTCTGTTTCTGCATTTTATTTCTGAGTGTGCCAGCTGCCTACTTAGGTGGCACAGGCACACCCTGGCACACTCGTGGCTACGCCATAGGGCGAAAGGTGCCGCCGCCAGTGATCTAAATGAATACATTACTTTATTGTTAATGGTGCAAAACTGTATGTTGAATTACAATTTTCAGCATGCACAGGTAAATAACGGGCAAATAGAGCAGGTATTTGCTCAATTTGACACAATATTTATTAGCACATCGCTAATAGCTTACAATATCTTTAACTTGCGTTGCAAATTACTTTAAAACTGCCCTCTAATGGCTAAAATAAAACTTTATCACAGTACATTACTTTACATTTAAGTTCACGCAATCAACATACTATTTTACAGCTGAGCTACAGTATGGATATTATGGTGAAACAGCTCTTGGAGTTATAAGGAATGCCTCCTGACACATCATTTGACCGTCCGTAATGAACCTTTTTTTAATGTAATCAAGGCCATCCTGGTGCATCACCTATGGAATGCTATCCAAGGTTAATCTCTCATATTTTAGCAGTAAGGGAATTATAGTCACTCTAGATGAAGCCCATCATCTCCTGTGTTCAGTGTGTGTGTGTGTGTGTGTGTGTGTGTGTGTGTGTGTGTGTCAGAGACATTGGTGTGACCACTGCGGTCACCTTGGCCTGTGAGTTCTCTCATTAAGAGCTGCTGCAGTGAAGCAGAGCGCAGACAGTTGATCTAGCAGTCTCCCCGGTGGTAAACAGATGAGGATTAGATAGATGTGAAGATGCTGTCATTTTAAGACAGACAGACAGATACTGCAGAGAGATGTTAGAGTTACCACTGATGATAATGTCACAAGGCTGATGTGGCACATGGCATTTACTTGACGCGTTATGTCACATAATTAAACACCTAAAGTAAACTCAGTCAATCAGACATGCCTGTTGTAATATATCTCACAGGCTTCTGTTAGAACAGGAAATGACTTGTCTGTCTAATTCTAAACTCTGTTAGCCATTGGGGGTCTGTCACTTCGACTGGTCTGCGTTCTGTCTCATCACAACACGTCTTAATTAGGGCACTTGTGCCAGCGACTGTTGCCAAGGTGACCTCTCCTCCATAGAGTTAAACTTCTACTGTAGATTGTCAGAAAAAGGGTCAAAGCACGGTGAGTATACCGGACTGAAGACCAGAGCACAAATGTAGTCCAAGTAATATGACCGCAATGACACACATAAACACACATCAGATATCAGAATGTACAAACTGAAAATATAGCCATCTAGTTTCTTTGTTTGTAAATATAATGTTATGTCTTTTGACTCTTTTCAATGATATTACAACATTATTATATTGATACTATATAGATACTGTATAATTTATACTATATAGTTGTTGTTGATGTGGTAAAAATAGAGTAAAAGGTACAGGATCCGGTTTGCTTTTTAAGCCGTTGCAACAACATTTGCTGAACAAACCTGAAAGGGAACAAATGTCTTAGAGAATAATATTACATGCAGAAAGCAGCCAATTTGCATAGCAAAGATTTACATTGTCAATCACAATGTTAGAAATTGACCATTACCGGCCATGAAGGCAACAATGAAGGTTTGTTTACACTTTTTTGCCTTCTCATGCAACCCTTTGTTTTTATATATTACACAATTGTGAGGCCATTACAAGAAAGAGTTTTGGTTGGCAATGCTCTATAGTCTAAATCTTCCAAATGAATCCGCCACATTTCTTTATGCAGGCTGTGTGCTTCCATTGTGAAGTGTATTACAATATAAAGGTTTGAGAGGCCCTTCAGATATTCTCATTTGAGCAAATTCATAGTTTTAGACCATTAAGCCCCATTCTCCCCAGTCACAGCCTGATTAAAACCAACGTCCTCTCTTGGCTCTCAGACACCTTTAGGCAATTAGCAATGTGGAGTTTTATGAATGCTCTCTGCTTGTTAAAGCCTAGTGGACCACTGCCTTAGGCAAAAGTCACAATTACATCAGCAGTGTGTCATATTGACGAATGAGTCTATCATGACACCAGTCCCTTCCAGTGTGACATCTGGAATATTCCGCACATGTTTCTTCTTTGTGAGAAACACAATCTGGGGTCATTCATTTGTTTTACATAACTTGTCATATGTCTTTTCTCCTTGGTGGCCACAGATGCTGCAGAGGTCCATGTTGAACAGATCTGCTTAATCACATAGCTGTTCTGTCACATAGGAGGTAATAAGAATCATAAAAATCCCCCTTTCAGACATGAATTCCTGCCCTGTGTGTCATATGGAATAAAGACAAGCCTTTCACACTAGGACTAGGGAGTAATAATGGGTTGCTTGTCAGTTTAGAGAGTGCCATTATACTGTCGAGTGTTATAGTAGTCCAATTGCTGGACTCCTTACAATAAGTTAATGTCACAGCGTAGCAAAATTGTGAAATAACCTTTATTTCTAACTCTTCTATATCGTTGCAATTAGCCCTGTTGGAATGAGCCTATAGTGAACACAGAATATATGAAGAGAATAACGTCCACATTCAGCTCTCTAGCATGAAATCAATAAGAAACCTTTCAGTTTCGCTACAGAAGCGCAGAGGAGGAGATACAAAATGGACAACCTTTCCGCATCTCATCAATAATAACCTGCTTTCCCCTTTTCTTTAGGTGCACATGAGATTTATTTCCCATAAAATATGTTTCAAAAACAGCAAAATAGAAAAGCTGGGCTATATTTGTGTTAACGTGTGAGTTTTAAAAGTGTGTAGTTAATTAATATAATTACTGTACCAACAGGGTTTGGTAGGTTACTTTTTAATTGTAATTCGTTACAGTTACTAGACTAAAATTATAATCAGTAAAGTCATTTTTGAATTACCTACATTTTGTAACATAACCTGATTCATTTCCATTACTTTTAGAATAACGTACTTCACCCCTAAACATTGTTCTTTAAAATGCCATCCAAAGCAATGTACTGCGTTGGCGCACCAAATCTTTGTATTTTTGTAACGGTTTATGTTGTTTAGGGAATCAGATGAAAGTAAGAGTTTATTTCAGTTATTGATCGACGTTAATGAAAGGTTAAGTCATCAGCAAATAAAAAAGAAATACCTATAATCTGATTGCACTATTTTAGCTGCTATGGATTACAGTTAAAGTTTTTTTGTAATTAGTTACATGTAACTAAATACATGTAACCTGTTACTTCCCAGCCCTGTGTACAATTAAAGGTATAGTCAGATGTTGAAAGATAATTGTAAGAGGTGTCAAATTCACCATATATATCGTTACATTTTGCTATTTTACCATTCTCTGTGCATGTTGCTCACAACAACAATGCCATAGTACTATGCATTGCTTCACAATGCATTTCAATGTGTAAGGTGCCGCTGCTAGCAAGCGTTCTCGAAAACAGCCACCCCTGCCTTTAAGGCTTGTTAATTACAATTTGCTGTACTGCTTGCTTGTAGCAGTTTTCTCCTACTCAATATTTCTAAATGGCAACATTTGCATGTGACTCGATCAATACAGCTGTCATCAATTGAATTAGAATACATTGATTGTTGAGACTGTCACTTCATCGTATGAATCCCACCCACTGGATAAAAGGGATGCCTGTAAATATTGACTCAGAATTTCATTTGCTTTGGACACAGAAAGAATTGGCCACACGCTGGAACTGAGACAGACTGGAAAATAAAAAACAGCTTGAAGAGACGTCGCACAGGCCGTGTGTGGGGGCAGCAGCAGGACAGGGTGAAAACACGAGGAAAGATCGGATGGCTGGGGGAGAAGAGAACACACAGGCCTGCAGAAAAATAGGAAAAACTGAAAACAAGCGTCTGGTAGCATTGTAGTAAAAATGTCTCCATCACCATGACTCTGGTTTTCAACACAATGCATTACAGTTTATATGTTATCTGAAACGCAAATGTTAGGCTCACAACAAACCCACACAGGTGTTTTGAGGTAGTGCAGGTGATTAGGTCATTTCTTGAACAAATGCTCTTGAGTCACTTACACTCTTGGGAATGCTCTAACATTGATAAACCAAATAAAGGTATAGTCAGCTATTGCAAGCTAATACACTTGTGTAGAATTCAATAAATATCTCCTTGTGTTTCGCTACCTTACCATTCTCTGTGCATGTTGAAAAAATAATCAGATATGTCTAAACAGCCCTGGCTCCGTAAATAGTAACATAAACAAAGTGCACCGCTAACATAAACAAAACACAGCTCACATCAACAAAGCCATATAGTACTACGCTTTGTTTCAGTGTGTTACGATGTGTGGAGTGGCACCGCGTATGGCAGTGATATTGTTTTGATTTTAACCCGAAGTTAGCAAGCGTTCTCAATAATGACTAATGCTGCCTTTGAATGATCTATCAAGCATTATATCTTAAAAACAATATTGGTTATTGTAGAAACAAGTACTGCATTCCTTCAAAACCGATTTCGTATTCCTTGTTTGGAGGCTTTGGAAGGTTGTGAAGACACGCACTCAGTAAAATCTCTAATGTTTCCTTTACAGTAAAATACACTGGAAAGACATTGCAAAGAAGTCTTCATCTGATTGTGATAAGCGAAGCCAGACTGTGCTCCCTTGACGGACAGCTGCTTTATTGACATATCCAGCAGAGGTGACAATATGGCCACATTGATGGAATGTGTTATCTGTTAGAGTGACAGATATCCAATATCTTGTTTTGTCACTCTGATAACATATCATACAGTAGATTGCTTTATGCTTATATATACCATTCAAACTACATTTCAACATGCAGTGGACACGATCCAGCACAAGACATTACATATTGGCCTATTTTCAAAATTGAATATGGAGTAGCTTGGCTGTAGGATAGCTGGGCCAACTTATGACTGAGGCATTAGAAAAACATTTCCTCGCCTGTCACTTTGGTTTAACTTTGATTCATTTTATTGATCCCTTCAGAGTCCAATAAAGTGCAGCATTCAAAATGCATAGAACCACAGCAATTTGTAAAATACTGTTACACTGATCAACATAAACAGGCCGGTTTTATTTCTTTTACTGATTTAAAATACTGTTTATTCTTAGCACTGAATATGTTCTATTGAATTCACCTCTGTATTAACCTACATTTAAACCTTAAAATATTTATAAGATCTAAATAATAATACAATTCCCTGGTTACTTATTCCATAACCCATGACTGACCCATGCCTCAGCATACATTACCAAAATGCATGAAGCACATTTTGGTTGAAAAATATCCAGATATTCATATAAAATAATACTATTTTTCCAGAATGTGAGCAATGTAGTGATACTACTGGGGTTATACAATATATATTTAATTTCCCAGCTTTTAATGCTACAGTACATGTCAAAAGATAATGTTGGCTTGTCATGTTTGTACTGGTATTCACACAGACCTCTGCTGACACATACCTTTTCAGAGGGGGAGGCATTGCAAGATCATAGTCGAAGATCTATTGCATGCACATTCATATTGTGTGTACATGAGTGCAACGCAAGCAAGCATGCACACATGTTTGCCTGCTTGCATGATTGTTTTATGGTTTTTATATATGTTCTTATTATTTTACATGTATACACGAATGAATATGTATGGTACTATGAACTGTTATAATCCATGTTTGTTGGTTGTCTGTCATGATGAACTGCGAATACTATTCTGATGATTCTTCACTGCAAAGCAAATCTACCTTTGGGTATAAATAAAGTTACCTACCTACCTACCTACACATTGTAACACACAGTCAAGTCAAAATCACGTTGGAACTTCAGTACATTCTCATACTATAAATAGCTTCAATCTATTTAAATACATCCTGAGTGTGGTGCGACAGAATGCTGAGGGTATTCTGCTGGATAACCTTATTCAAATGCTGCACCCGTCCTGCATTGAGGACTAAAACCATTAAGATAAAGAATAACTGAGACAGTGATGGATTAGTGTGGCCATTGTCTGGAACATACAGTGCTTTGTATTAGTATTCACCCCCTTAGAATTTACCCCTCTCCCACCCCAATTTCATTGTTATAGTAAAGCATGAAATGGCTTTACAGTCATTTTAATTTTTTACCATTAACACAATGCAAAAAACACAGTGGCTTTAACTTTGTTTATATTTTGTGATGACTGTGATATTTTTGTGCCATTACATTACAACAATTATGCCATATCACAAGGATTTGCAACATAACGGCATGCTTTTTATGAAAAAAAAAAACAAACCTGTTATGCTGGGCCATTTGAACCATTGATAGTTCTCAAGATTTGTATTTAAAATGCACTGTATATAATTAATATTTTTTTAAAAGTTGTACGTCTTCTCTGAGTGCTTATCCCATGAATGGTATAAGTACATACTTATACCATGAATTGTATACATTTATACCATGAGTTATACTTATACCAGGGTCAAACTTATACCATGAATAATATAAACTTATACCATGAGTTATACTTATATGAGGGTCATACTTATACCATGAATGGTTTAAGTATGACTGTGTAATTAAATTAAAAACAAAGTAATAAAGAGAGGACATGTTGTTCCCTGTGTTTAATTCCGACAGTCCGCTGCTCAATATACACATAGAACAGGTGGGAGCTGTAAAATAAAAGTTCTACTAAACAATGACATAAAGGTCATGTACATTCTTTTGTCCATTATTTTAAATGGTCTGTCCTTCATCCACAGTCCCATTGGGCTTAAAACACATACTGTACAAAGTCTATATGTCTCATACAGGCAATTATGGGTACATGTATTTGTATGAAGACATGAAAATAACGGCATATATATTATATGATTTGTACTTTAGCATTTTGTTAAACATACAGGTACTGTCTAGCACTGGTTCAGGGTTCTGTACAGTTCTAGCCCTAACCAATGTTGGCAGCCTAATAGTGAAGTGAAGGAACAGTGTTTCCTAGTTAAAAACACAGCCCTTCACTCCACAAGCATCATTCGTCACACACCCCATTCCACTTCTATAACGAACACAAAACCCCTTTAAAGACTCCACGTTAACCTTAAATGTTTGAATTCTAAGGGGAAAAAACTAGAGTGCTGTTGTTTGAGTGCTTAATGGCACATTACAGGAGATGGGACTATAGTCCATTTGGCGCCTTGGGGGAAAATGCATTGTTGTGGCTCTAATATACAGTACTGTTGTGTTTGTTTCATCTTAGTTGGAGCAAGTGATGACAGGTGTACATTAGCTGCCTGACATTGTCAACATTTCCTCTGTAGCCATTCATCTTTGGTGTGGCACTGTAGAATCCTCCCACCCCTTCCCAACAATATGCACCTCCAGTGCATACGTTTTAGACATGAACCAGGAACACTTACTTTATGTCTAAGTGCAGTCTAAAGGACCACCTGCTCATATAAGGGCGTACTCACACTAGGCCCAGTTGCCTTAAACCGTGCCCGAGAACAATTGTCCCCCCTCCCCACTCCCCCGCTGGCCTGCACTTACACTGCAGTTAACATTCAGGGCCAGGGCATGCTTACAACAAAACATTAGGTTGGCTAATTTTGGTTTCAGGACAATTATTTTGTCCACATAATCGTTCCGCTGGAATATGTCCTTGATTTCAGATGAGCTACCAGCATCCCGTACCTTCATATAATGAGCATGCATGTTTTAAAGTTTTTGCTGACACGGCTCGCGTGGTTCTTTGATATCCACAAGTAAGTAGATGGTTTTTGTGTGTTGTATCCAGTTGCTCCTGAAAACTCTCGTCGGCCCTAATTTCCAATGAACGTTGCACTTCTGCCATAGACCAAAGTGTTCCCTTTGCCGCCATGCTGTTTGCAATGAAACAACTGTCGATGACTTCAGTTCCGTGCTCAGGCACGTTTGCGATCACACTGATGCGTACCGTGCCCGAGTCCAACCAAACCACGCCCCGGTCCGCCTCTTTCAAGTGGGCCACGTCACGGTAAACTAGTGATCACACTAGTCAAACGAACTGCAATTTGGGGTCAGACGAGGGTTTATCTGGGCCAAGTGTGAGCACGACCTGAGTCTACACAGCTCAGCTCAGCCCAGCCCAGCTGCATTCTATAGTGAACTGAGTCTGTGCGTTTAGGTCTCGAGCACCAGGTGAGTCTTCAGTGGTTAAATTGTTTTCTCTGGGCCTCAGCTTGGTTTCAGCTTCTTAAAGGTGGTATTCGGGCATCTGCTCCTTTTGGCTTAGACGGCTGCATGACAAACAAGAACGGAAGGAAAAACCAAGGTCAAACAATTTATAGGATGCATTTGCTTGAAGGTAGCATTTGTTTAGAAAAAAAACAAAACCTTATACATATGGCTGGTAGCTGCTCTGCGGTTCTACCTCTTATCACCTGGACATGTTCAACCTAATAAAATGGTCTTCTCTTTACACGCTAGAACAGGGTGCATGTATGACTTGTAGGGGGATCTGCACATAGTACTCAGGCTCATGTAGAGTTGATTAGCTAATGTTTTGCTGCACGTGTGTTCTGCTGGGCCTGGCAAACAGCAAGCTAACAGTGGCTGCAGTGTGCCAACGTATCAGGACTAATAGACTGGTGTGTGGGCCCACTGTCTAGCCAACACTGCTAGCTAGTTACTAAAATACACTTCATTGGACTGATAAGTGTGATCTCAGCAAACCGGTAGTTAAAGAGAAGTACCCATTTGATTATTTAACCAATGTTATTAGGTACTGAACTTCTCTAATTTAACTTCACTGTGGCTGTTGCTGTATCGGCCTGCGTTGTTCAAGAACCTCCAAGAACATCACATTTGCTCCCTTGTTAACATATGTTTTAAAACACAACTGTGCTGCGGAATAAATGATGTAGAGAGGAATGCAAACCAGCACTCAACAAGGTTGGTGTAATACTGGTTTCAACCACAAGGATCATTTCAGGCAAACTGGGGAATGTACCTTTAATTAACTTGTTATGGCAATCACCATGATTTAATATGCTCTTATGAATATATTTAATTTCCTGGGACACACAAAGGGAGAAAAGTCAGAGATTAAATATAGACTTTATTGGCCTCCAGAGCTCCCTAATGTTAGAGGGTGCATGTTTTGCATGAAATGTGGCTGGTAAACCCATGTGAGATTGTAACTGATTAAGGAAGCATTTACCCAACCTGGTTCTGGAAGTCAGGGTCCAAATGACCCATTCATTAGATTCAGTGAGTTGGAGCAGGGAGACATCTTTAACATGCAGAACAGTGTCAACTAAATATAAACTTTAACAGGCCAAAACGTGTCATTTTAGTTCCCACCCTGACATCAGCATCAATGGCGGTCTATGAGATCTTTTCCCATAAGAACGTTTGTTGGACAGTAGGCTTTCTTTAATGCAATTTTGTCCCGCCTGAAAGCTCAGATTTTGTTTGATTCTTGGCAGATTTCTCAATGAGGTCGGTAATAAACAGCCAATCACTGAGAGAAAGACGTTCTGCTATGTCCATATACAGGAAATCAGTGCTCGATACAGCACCGAGACGGTGTTTGCATTTCGTATACTATTTTGCAGTCTATTGCTAGAGTTCTCATTTCCTTTAGTAATTAGGCCTACATTGTTTGTGTTTTTTTATTATAACTAGCAACATAATTTATCTGCTTTTTATGCAACATGGCAGACAATGTTGTTAAACAGATTAATTAAAGAGTTGATTATGCCAAAGGCTACTTTAGGAAAGGCTTAATAGTAATGCCCACCAGTGACTTCATTCAATAGCAATAATGTCAGCCATGTTGTACCCTACGAATTTGTGCTTCCCTGGTTTCTGAAAGGACCAGCCGCCACTATACAAACCTGACTGAACCTGACTGTAACATAATCAGTGTTATCACTCCAGTCCAAACTGACTGTACAGAAGTACATGGCCATAGTTGTCTGAGAATCTGCAGAGCTATATTGTACAGTGTCTGCTTTTGTTTTGCCGCCAGTGTTGGGTAATGTTACTTTTAAAAGTAACTTGTTATTACAGGTTACTGCCATTAAAAAGTAACTTGTTATGTTACGACGTTACCTGGTCAATAAAGTAATTTTGTTTTCTCGTTACATTTGTGTTATAAATGGAATGGTTTCCTTGTGTATGATATGTTGGTTACATACAGTATAGGCACCGGGTTATACTGTCCAAAGGGAACGTATATCTAGCCATGCTACTGTAGGCTGCTTTCAAATGTATCAATCTTATCTACTGTCATTGCAAAGTCTACAGCCCTGTAGTCTGAACTAATAACATACAATTCCATATCCCATTTACATCGCTTTATTAATGAACGATTATGTTTAATGAGATCGAGTCGTGGGCTCAAAGCACATCCTAACACAGAATATATGTATTTTGTTTTAAAATGTAGTAAAAGTAAAAATTGAATTATTTTAGGTAAAAGTAGGCTAACTAGAAACTGAGGGTATCTTACCTGACAGGTGCAGACTTTCCGTTGCTAACGATATAATAGCCCTTCAAAAACAAATGCTTTCATGCCATAATTTAAGACTCTCTGCCGAGTGTAGATTTTAAGTGTAGATGTGATTTTATGAATTCAAAATAAAAATGTAATGAGGCATATTTATGCTGGGACCATGGGCGAAAGGAAACACTCTGAATATAATAATATAATTGTTATTCTGCCAACTACTCCCTGTTGCATTTCCCCCGCCTTTCTTTTGTCTTGTAAATCAATTTTAGGTAAGTAAGTCAATATGTCATTTTTGCTATCAAGAGTGTACTTGCTGTTCTTACTATAATTTTTTAACTGGAACTCATTCAGACCCAGGTTGTCAGTGCCTTGAATGTGTGTGCTTTGTAAAATATTTTATTCTCTTACCAGTGACGGCTCCTGCTCAGGAAATTAGGGAGGGAGAATGGTGACCCATTCAATAGCATATAATTAAAGGTTTCTAAGTAAATCATTCTAGAGAAAGCTTGTCGATCAAAACCAAATATCCTCTCCCTTCCGTCAGAAGCTCTGCCCATTACACACTGAAAACACATAGCAAAGGCTAGGATATTGTTGTCTGGTGCGATCTGCACCACTTTGTTGGTGTTTTTATTTACAGAGGCAGGGCTGTGTATGGGCTACAAACATTAGATTGTATCCAGCACAAATAACAGGCCGCCAGCAGACCAATGATAAATACAGTAGCCTATTATGAATTGACTTACTATAGCTTTAAATCAAGAGCTATACTCTACAATTTCTTGTTTTAGTTTTTCTTGTCACCTCATTTGTGCCATACTGTACCACTAGCCTACCCCCTAGATGGCAACATAAGCTAAAAACAAGCAGAGATGTCTGCTTTACTATTTATTGAATGAAATAATAGTCTTAAATAATGAGGGCTACAAAACACACTTTAGAATGATAATGAAAATAAATTAATTCATAATAGACTGCTGATTCAGTTGTCATGTTATTTTATGTAAAGCAGAATGCTCTCGCCCTATCTCGTTTACAGTACGGTAGTAGGCTACCTGTAGTAATCTACCTGTAGTAATCTACCTGTAGTAGGCTACCTGTAGTAATCTACCTGTAGTAATCTACCTGTAGTAGGCTACCTGTAGAAATCTACCTGTAATAGACTGCATGTAGTAATCTACCTGTAGTAGGCTACCTGTAGAAATCTACATGTAGTAATCTACCTGTAATAGACTACCTGTAGGCTACCTGTAGAAATCTACCTGTAATAGACTGCCTGTAGTAATCTACCTGTAGAAATCTACTTGTAGTAATCTACCTGTAGTAGGCTACCTGTAGAAATCTACCTGTAGTAATCTACCTGTAGTAGGCTACCTGTAGTAATCTACCGGTAGTAGGCTACCTGCAGTAGGATACCTGTAGTAATCTACCTTTAGTAGGCTACCTGTAGTAATGTACCTGTAAAAGGCTACCTGTAGTAATCTACCTGTAGTAATCTACGTGTAGTAGACTACCTTGGTTCAAATTAATGCGAAACATTGACGTTTGGCATTCAGATATTTTTAAAAATTGTTTTGAAAAAATTGCATACACACTTCCTACCAATTAATATAATTATGATGATATGACTTAATTTGCGTTTTTCAGCCATATTGAAATCGCCCAAAAAGGGTCTGGAGGCTATACGTACTCCACGGAACATTGGGCGCTGATTGGATTAAGATATTTAGAGGCAGGACAGTCAGCTACCATAGAGTACACTGGTAAAGTTTGAAATTCCCTCCTCTCTCTTTCTCCCTTCGGAGGTGCGTCGCCCAATCGCCCTAAGGAACAAACCATCCCCGTCTCTTTCAAAGATTTATCTGCACTTTGAATAAAACAAAACCCCTTTGTCCTCCCTTTCTCTTCTCGTTGTGATATTTTTCTCCCTGTCTTTTGTATTTCCTTTAAAACGTGTCAAAGGGAAGGCGGGTCTCTGTTACGATGTGCAGCGTCAGAGAAGTGGAGAAGGAAGCAGAGAAGGAGAAATGGAAGTGTGACAGATGACGAGAGACGTGAAGAATGACACTTCTGGCTTTTGGACAGGGAAGTGTGCGTTCGTGTGTTCGTGTGTAGTCTGAAGTGTGAGCAGCCTCTCTTGTGGCTTGTGGCCTGTTAAGTCTGTGTCATGTTCTGTTGAAGCTCTTGTTATGAGTGTCATCAAGCAACCGTCGGCATCATTGACAAGAGTAGGACCATCACACTTACTGCACTATTGCTAATACCACACTACAGAAACCCTATCCAAACCTTTCCATCAACTCCTTTTAAGTTGCAAACCGTTTAAAAAATGTGTGAGGGCTTGTACAGCATGGGTGTTTGTTGTGTATGCGTTCAAGTGTGTTCCACGTATTAATGAGGAGCTGCTACAGTTTTAGTGGGTTAACAACAGGGGTTGTGACCCATATGGTGGCTTTCCCCTCATTAAATCCGCCAGTCATATCTTGCACCCCATGAACCGTTGCTAACTTGTAAACACACACACACACACACTACCTTACAGCTTCTCCTCTTCTGAACATTTCATCTAACCATCTTCTCTGTCTTTACTGTCACACTCTACCTGCCTGTTGTTTCTGCCCTCTGTCTCTACGGCAGAGTGAAACAGAGTGAAATGTCTGTAATGGCTTGCTTCTTAATCTTTTAGAATGTTGAGTTGTGATGTATATGTGAAATGTATAATAAACACTTGGTTATTTCAGTTTAACTCCACGCATTGTACCTTCCACTACATTTGTGTAAATACAATGAACAAATCAAAGTATCAGTAAATCCAATGGGTTTATATTGGGGTATTCACATCACAAAACAGTAACTCTTTCTTTATTTCTCTCTCTGTCTCTGTCTTTGTATTTGATGGATGTGCTTATGACCACATCTTTCATCCAGACCACCAACTATGTGTTTACACAGCCCCGGGATTTGCCAGGCCCCTTCACAACCTTTATATCCTCTTCCACTACAAAGTCAATCAGTGCCTGTGTTCATCTGTGTGTTCGTGTGTGTGTGTGTGTGAGAGAGAGAGAGTGTTAATCTGTAAGAGCCTCTGACTCTATCAGCTCTGTGTGTCTTCCATAGCCTCTGGTTGTACTTTTCCCACAATGACATGTTTTACACGTCAAGGAATTTGATAGGGATTGTGCCTCCTATTAGGCACAGGGGTGGTTTAGCAGCCTTATTGTCCATGGCAGGGTGATGTGGGGAGGCTGAGTCAGCCTTGGAACAGCTTCAGCGCTGCAGGGAGAGGCAGGCAACACAGGAGAAGGTCTGGATAGAGAGACATGATAAGAGGGAAGGGAAGATGAACCATTAGATGCACCTGCCATTCATTAGGAGAATGGGAAGATCTAATAAGCCCACGCACTAAATTGCTCTGAACACCTTTAATGTGCAGCTTAACAAGGTTGCAATCCCCAAACAGCGTCTTCCTCAGTTTAAACTGGTCCACGTGCACAAACACACGCCTACATATGACATATAGAGAGGAGAAAAGTGAGCCCAATGAACAGGAGCACAACACGGTAACAAAAGACTAAAAGGCAAAGGGTTGGCCGTCTGAAGCCAAAGAGGAGAATAGAAGGGTAACTGTTGTTCTGGGGTTGGTCTCCGCAAGGGCTGCGTCTTGTCACCAATCCTGTTTGTGATATTCATGGCCAGGATATCAAGGCGTAGTCATGGTGGGGAGGGGTTGCGGTTCAGTGGCCTCAGAGCTGGTTAATGTGACTTGGGAAAGAGACATTTGAGTTCCCCTGCTGGAGCTGCTGCCCCCGTGACCAGACTACAGATAAGGGGGTGGATGGATCCATGGATGTTCTTCTGCCAGGCTGTTGTGACCATTATGGACTAGACAGTGGTTTTCCTGGGACCACTGAGATTTTACCCAGCACAAAGGCTTTGTGTGGAATTGGGACTTCCTTCTTTAGTCTTGGGTTCATTTAGCAAAACTGAACCTATGATGTATTTAGTGCTGCTTCGTATTGGAAACACATTAAGGCATGGAATTAATGTCATCATTTCTTCAGCCATGAATAAGTAATACTGTACTCCTTTCAGGCTAACTTAGAAAATTACACATTTACATATTGTGATAATATATGGTTATTAACTTTATTTTAAAAAATCTTTGATTGCAATAGAGCCTCAGTTTGAAAGCTCCATCCAGGCTGCTGTAATCAGACCACTGGATTGGAGCTAATGTAGGTCTTCATTCAAGCTTATCAGGAGGTTATAAAGTGGTGTAATAAAAAATGGAAGTGCTTAATTCCAGGTTTTAACCTGTCCTGTTGTAAATGTTCTAAATCCAAACCTAGTGTCTGAACCGGTCACTGGAGTTGAACTAGCTTATCAATAAGCGGGTGACACCAAAATACAGGTTAAGAACAGGAATAACTTGTCTGCGGTCATTACATGGTGTAAATACCAGAACCCTTTTAGAATACAATGGGAAATAATTTATAAATAAAAAATGCAAATCATTGTACATTTCACTCTCTCCTCTTGGTGTTTTATATATATTTATACGTACAA
>JAODOY010074833.1:0-15810 GCA_025399855.1 Forbesichthys papilliferus
AGAGCACATTTTATGACCAATTCATGCAAAACTCCACGTAATCCAAAGGGGTTCACATACTTTTTCTTGCAACTGTACATATCATCTAAACTAGAGTGGCGTAGAGAGAGTAGAGCTGGTATGGATGTTCGAGTTAAGTGTTCACACCTGAGAGAGTGTATGTGTTACTGGGTTGTTAAGAGAACACCCCACCCTAGCCATCACAGATGCTTGGTTAAATCCGGTCCTTGACACTTCCAGAGGGGTCAACATATCAGAGGCCGGCTTATCCATGGCTGCTGTCAGATCTAGGCAGGGTCCACCAGAGGACTTTCATGGGAATTTGTCTTTTCAAATGTGGATTTGTATTCGGTCTTAAATGTGGCCTTTTGAGACTGGAGCTATAATAAATAATATTTCACAGGGCTAATACTAGCTGGACTATAGGGTCTACCTGTGAAGACATCCTAAGATAGGCTCTGACCTTGGGTCATTTTGGTGACAGTTGAGTCAAGAGTCAACTTAGGTTAAGAAACAAACAGTTTGTGAACAGCATAGGCTAATACTGGGGACCGTATTAATTACTTGTCCCATGGTGGTTCAACCACCGCATGTAAACCTCCCTTATTTAGCCTGCTCTCCAATGGCACCAGCCGTTTTCCACTTTGTAAAAGCAAAACAAAAGTAGTCTCATTAAAAGCTGACCCCGGAGGAAGGAGCCCAGCAACGCTGGCTGGCGCCTGCTGCTATGAATAGATCACCGCTGGGAGGTAATCCTGTCTAAAATCATCCTCACTGTAAAGCATAAGCCCCAAATCACTCTCTCTATAACTTAATAACTCCTAACTCTATAACTCCTCTCACTCAAAAAGAACAAACCTTGCTTTGTATCACACTGACTTTAACTGCTATTGTTCAATACAAAAAGCCTTTTACTCGCAGTCTTACACAGCAATCCTCAGAAAGAAAGTTAGAAACATGAATGCGATCACAAATTGAGTGTATACATAGTGCTAGCCTAAGACTGACTCACATTCTTTTAGATGTTTTTCCTGAATTAGATAAACCCTGAACATTAATCCTGCAGGAACAAATGTGCTCTTGCTCTTCACAAAGAAATTATCAGAAAATCTCAAATTGATGCTAATTCTACAGTATACAGTATATTCCCTCACACTTTTATTGAAATTAAAGCAAAATAGTAAAATCATAATTAAAGCTTTATTTTGCTTTAAAGGAATTGTGTGGTGTTGATCAGTAGCTCTTGACTCACTAACTATGTGGGCCCATTTGTGCCACTCAATAATCGATTAATCAATGAATAATTAAATTGACAATTAAAAAATACATTTAGAAATCTATAAAATAAATAGCAAATCGATCATTAATTAAATAGAACAATAAATTAACAGTTTGGTAATCAAAACGTGAATCAATAAATTAAATAGAAAAAATGATATTAAAAGCATTGATCGATGAATAAAACAATTTAAAACACGTATTTTATTATGTGATAGGTATTTTATACGTATTTTTATATAGTGTGACAATGAAAAGATGAATAATTGTATTTTTAATGCAGCCATTGCTTTTTCTATTTTCGATTCTGACTGTGCAAAGAGCGACTAGGCTTTTCTATTTGCCCATTGCTTCTTCTATTCTCCTTGCTGTAGGGGGTGGGACGTACATTTCTGTCAATCATTTCGAGGAGGGGACAACGTGTTAACCTAACATGCCAGAAGAATTGTTAGTAAATGCCAATCTGCGAGTAGCCTAGAACATCTGAAAATCTAAACGCAATGTTAATTTTATGAAAAATAATTTTAATGTGAAGGCTGAGGTTTGAACAAGTGCAATACTTAACCAATAGAGCTAATCAGACACTATAAAAAGTGACAAAGATCATTGAATTTTGTTCATGTGAATACTACTAGTTTCGCCATTAGGAACATGTCTGAAATGATCTGGAACTTCGGTTGAGCAATAAAAACTCTAAATAACCAAAATACTCATAAAATAATTACTTTGATCAAGATTAAAAAATCGGCCATAATATCCTGACTCAGTAGGCTACGAGTAAGCAGGTCAACAAGCTTTGTCCAATGACCACTTTGGTAACAGTTTGTCACCCCCTCAAAATGATTGACAGCAGTGTATGTTCCACCCACTGCAGCAAGAAGAAAAGAAGAGGCAATGGGCAAATTGAAAATTGTATAAGGATGCAGTGGTCTGGGTTTTGGACTCCCAGCTGGAAGGTTGTGGGTTTGAACCCCAATGCTGTAAGCATCCTTGAGCAAGATGCCTAACCCCCAACTGCTCCTGGTGGTTGGTTGCACCTTGCAAGGCAGCAATAACCATTAGTGTATGAATGGTTGAATGTGAGGCAAAATACTGTAAAGCACTATATAAAAGCAGTCCATTTACACATTTATTATGAACTGCTCTTTGCACAGATAAAGCAATGACTGCATTAAAAATACAATTATTAATCTCTTAATTTTCATAAAAAATAAAAATATCTATTTTTATTAGTTTTATAAATCAATTGATGATTGATGTTTTTTCTATTTAAAGTATTGATTCACTTTTTGATTACAAAATTGTTAATTTAGTGGTCTATTTAATTAATTATTTAATCACTGATTTTTACATTTCTTTATTGATTCCTTAATTTATTATTGATTTGTTGGTTGAATTATTAATTGATGAATTGATTATCGAGTGCCACAAATGGGCCCCCATATCTAAATTATGTTTTATAACCAATTATCAAGTCAGAACAGAAGGTAGCCTCATGTTATGTCAGGGCTTTTCACATATTCGTCTTACACTCCATAATCAAAATACATTGTGGCTTTTTCATCTCTAAAAAACATGCCACAGTATTCACCAACAAATACACCATTTTTTAAGCAGTTAATTATACACATGCCACAGCTTGAAAATGAATCTGGTGTTCCTACCGTACACAGCTCTGGTTCTGTAAATTGGAACACAAGCAAAATGCTGCAGACCACACCTCACAACACTATGCCAGCCTTGGCAATGCATATCCAATATAGGTGGCAGAGCGTCTGAGACAAAAAGGGAGAGGTGTTATTAGTTTGGAGTTCAAATATCAACATTCCTTCTCCGGCCTTTACATAATTGAAACTACTGAACATGATATCAGACAGTATTGAGCAAAGCACGAGGTGCAAATGTACGACTTTTGGAAGGAGTTGGGGGCTGATGCCATATAATCCTATTTAAGATCCCCTTTATGCAGACCAGAAGACTGCATTTAAAATCCCAACGCTCCCCGCAAATGTTCTGTCAAATACTTTTCTTTTATCTATGTCTCACGGTACATTGCTATTGTGCCCATGTTTACAAGTACAATTATATCGAGGCCCTAAAAGTTACAAAAAGAAAAGTGTTGGAGAATACTTTATGGGTTTGCTTTCACTTGATGTGCACCATGTAAACCTAGCTGCTTTGCTATTTACATGTACAGGTAGCATCCACCGTCTTCCCGCTGGAAGCTTCTGAAGCTGCCGACTTTTGAGTGTCATGACTACCGCAGCTGTAGTGATGACACATGCAGCAGCGGGTGAGTCAGCCTGTCGCCCCAGGAGGAACGGACTCCATTAGGGCTATTTAACCAACCCAGGAGACATCGTTGCAGAGAGGTCAAGAGTCATCAAAAGCTGATGTGCCTGACGCCTGCCTGTGACACTTCAACAACACAGTTTTGTGAACCTTAACCTTAACCGCCTGCAGGAAATAATTTCAGGACATATAGGCCAAAGAAATTGAATGAAGCTTAATTTTAATTCAAACAAACTGAAACAATTTGCTGTTTTGTATGAAATTGATTGACAACCCCACTCCTACTACAGTACAGCCTTATGCATTTGTAATTCAAAACCAACTGAGCTGGGGCAAAGTTTTTATGGTTCTGGGTTATAAGTGTAGTAGCACAATAACGGTGTCCCATCACAAGATAGTATAGCTGATGATTGTGTTTGCTCCATTGTAGATTAATGGACCAGCAAACAGGTGGACAGACTAGCTTGCAGCTTGCTGCAGTTATAGGAAAAGAACGAGGACAACTTCAAGGAGATAAATGTATTTCTGCCAGCCTGATGAAGCCAGTTGGAGGGTAGTGTTTAGTCAGCACTTGGCAAAAAACGACATCACTTTAAAGTAAATTGGAGGGTGACTCAGCAATGTTCACTTAGTCTCAGCCTCTTCTGTCCATCAGCACTACATCACATAAGCCAGTGGTTCTAAAATGTTCTCGCCTGTAAGGGGTCCCTGGCCCCCAAATTTTTGAGAACCCCTGATTTAAGCAACTCGTGCTGAACTTCTCATGCATACACTCTTGTAAGCTTGACAACAATTTTAGAGGTGTAGTATTTTCATTGGCTGTTAGCATTGTCACTCAAAAGTCAGTATCAGTAAAGTCAGTAAATCTGGCACGCCACTAGTGCAGTGATTTACTCATCTCAAAATCTTGTTTATTTTAAGCACACTTATCAGAGTATGTATCTCTTTAGACTACTTATTTAAGATTTATAAGACCTGGAATCAGCCAGACTCATGTCATTATATTTAAATGTAATGTCTGACGTGGTCATTGAGTTGCAGTACAGAAAACACTGTACTGTAGCACGTACATTTACCCAGCTGGCTCTTCGAGAGTTACTTACTGTAAGCTCTCAGTGTATTACTGTACCAACAATGTAAATATGTATAGTACCAGCAGGCATACTAACCATGTATCATCTCCAGTTGATGGTTGTACATAGTTATAAGGACATGTTTAGTACTTCTGTTTGTTTTGACCTTGTCAAAAATGTAGACAAATAGCAAGACATTGCTAATTTTGTGAATATGTTTAATCTCTAGCATATGAGGTAAGACAGTCACAACACAAAGTAGGCCTATGTGTGGCATAACATGAAATGGAAAGTGCTGAAAAAGGATTCACATACACATACACATTATACCTCCTTAAGGCTGTTGATGGGCTCACAGTGTCGTTAAATTCTACAAAGTGATAATATATCTAGGCAAGATACTTGTTTGGCCCAAAACACAAACAAGACATTTAGTGGCCCAGAAGCAGAAGGCAGATAAATAAATAAAATGTTATCGCTGTAAGCCTGAACCTTGTATGAAGCGCCTGTAATTCTACCAGGACAGCCTGTTTCATTTGGTCACAAAGGCCAAGGGCAGAGGAATAAACCCTGTGATAAACGGCATCCGAGGTCATCTGGCTGGACCGCCAACAGCCCTTTGGCAACAAGTTAGTCCACAATGGCATTAACTCAGCTTCTAAATCACAGTGATATCTGGAGCGACCATTTATATTTCAACACAGAAAATGACCCCGCAGACAGCGTATTGACCACTAATCCATATTATCCTCCTCACAGTAAAATATTAATGGAATAAGATAGGGGAAATATATACTGGTTTACAGTAGCTTCAGCAAAAGAAAAGATTTGTAGAATTACGCACTGTTTGGGTGTGAGTGTATATTATTGAGTAGTGCCTGCAATAAAAACATGTTACTGGATTGCTCAATTTTTATGTAATACAGTTGAGTCTGCATAAGGGTACGCTGGATAACAGGACAGTTTGCTTTATCACACATGATATTCAGACACCTGCAAAAAATGCGATCTGCGCTATATTCGCTTTTTTATGGCAGTTTAGCACTTGCAGGGCGCTGGGGAGTGCCTCCTCCCAGCGCTTCATTCTTCATTCTTCATTCGCATACTCTCTATCCCCATTGAAATGGGAACAATTCAAAAAAGACGATAGCGCTCAGAAAAAACACAGGGCCTATACCTCCACATTGGCCTGGGAGCGCCTCGGGATCCCCCAGTCAGAGCTGGTTAAAGTAGCTTGAGAAAGAGATATTTGGGGTCCCCTGCTGGAGATGCTGCCCCCGCGACCCGACTACGGATACACGGATGAGGATGAATGGATGGATAGCTTGATCTATATGATTAATAAGCAGTTCTAAAAAAAAACTTCTGGCAGTGATGCATTAAAATTCGTTTTACTAATTAGAACTTATAATAGTCATAAAAATGTAATGTCCATCGCAATGACAACACTTTTGATGTGTCTTGTGGTCACAAGCAATGCAGAATGTGTCTGGAAAATTCTGGCATTCAACTTCATGACTGAGAAGTCCTTGGTTGAAAACTTCTCCTCACATTAAATATTAAGAACCATGGCAGCAGAGTCAGGTAACACAGAGACAATATTACCCTTTTGAGGAGACCAGAGCAGAGGAAAGGAGAATGAAGGGAGGGGAAGATTAAAGGAGAACAATAAGAAAGAGGCGTAGGAGGGAGCAGAGAAGGGGCGAGTAGAAAAAGGAAATTAGGAGAGGTAAGGCAAAAGCAAAGAAAACAGGAAACAATAAGAAATAAGGTAGAAGAGAGAATCAAGGAGATAAAAGGTAGAGTGCAGAGAAAAGAGGGATGTAAAAGGAGTGGAGAGGAATATAAGAGATTATATAGAGATGAATGAAGAAAAGCACTATGGCTGTGAAAAAGAATCAATACAGCTGAGTATCATGATTTTTGTTTTTCACAATACTGTATTGATTTTCCAACCCATAGCATTTATTTAAATAAAGCACAAAGAAAATATACAGGACAGCACAGGACAAGACAGATAATGATGATTATGAAGACATTTTACACATTTTACAAATATTTTTGGAATAAGTGCTACAAATGTTTCACTAGTGCGACATGCGGGACGCTGCTTTCAAATTACTGCAGTATTGTAGCAATAATTCACAACTTCTTTTGTTTTGGGTTGGACCACGTGCCTTCCATTATTACAACTAAAATAGTGTAATCAGATAGTTATTTTTTTTAATACATTTCTAAACCCTAACCATTACTTTTAGGACTACTCAGAAGAAAAATGCATAAAGCAAATCAGCTGTTCTGTTATTTAACATCAATCAATAATGGAAATAAAGTCCTACTTTAATCTGATCCCCTGAGCAACATACACAATACAATACAGAGATTTGGCTTGCTAAAGCCATTTAAAAGGACAATTTTAGAGGTGAAGTAATTCAAAATTAGTCATATTATGTTACTAAATTTAGGTAATCAAATAATTATGTTACTGCTTATAATTTTGGTAAACTGTAATGGATTGCATTTAAAAAGTAACCAACCCTGATAAAAATACCACAGGCTTGCAGAAATGGTGAGAAAATTGTGAGATTTCATAATGCCCTTGTCCTGCTGTTCGTGCACATGAAAAGAAGAGCCATAGTTAGTTACAAACTAGACTGCTGTATATGAGAATTACGCGTACTGTATTTGAAAGATGAAATTATTATTTAAATGGAAGAGCCAACTCAATCACAACTTTATTAGGGCTAACGCAGTAGGCATACATGTAGTAGGAAGGGAATGGCCTACTGTGTACGTAATGTAGTCAAAACAGCTCATCCATGCAGTTTATTAAAAATAAATACATAACACAATGGATGCAACCAGTAGCGTAGCTATCGCCGTTGCAGTCGCACTAGGGCCACTAGGGATGCTTAGGGGCCCTGTGATCCCAGTCCCGGATCTGTGTAATGCAGGTCACCGCTGCTCTCAAGAACAATGAGTCTCCCGATATTTAAACACCGCTTCATCGCGACCAACTAATATGATCTTACTCATGGTTTAACCAAAATAGTATTTTATTTTACAAATACATAAGTCTTAATGATATCTGAGTGTAATTATGTCAATAAATCAAAATATTTTGCTTAATATTATACTATTCATTAGTTTCAATACCTACCTACCATACCTACTTTGATTTGTTTTGATTTTTAACATTGTCTGTTACAAGATGTTTTGTGAAGCACCTGGTTCTCAACAGATAAAATATAGGAAGACTAAATAGACTTTAATTTCTGGCGTTTGAAAAGGAACTTACAGAGATGGCAGGGCTCTATGGCAGGGCTATTCAACTCCGTTCCTGGAGGGCCACACCCTACATGTTTTAGATCTCCAGGCAACCACAAAGTCATGAACAGCAGTTGCACTGGTCAAATGGTAGTATCTAGTATGACTTGTGTCGATGTCATTAGAAGAGCAGAACATGTATGTGTATGGAAGGCCGTGTCGCAGGATCAGGCAAGTTGTCACTGAGCAAGGTACAGTATGTTGCATCTGTGTAAGCGAGCATTGTCTAAAATACTGCACAATATGCAAATGAGTGAGAGTGCACAGAGTAGTGCACACGTTTCAAAGACCTGAAATGGCAAAACATTTAAACGGTTATAACATTTGTCTGGAAAGATATGCAAAGCCCACTATCAGATAATGCAGACTCACTGAGGGCAGGGTAGCAGGTCTCCTCTATCTCCTGCCAGCAGCCTGCAGATGAATGTGATGTTACATTGAAAGACGAACACTCAAAGCTGAAGTGTGTGTGTGTGTGTGTGTGTGTGTGTGTGTGTGTGTGTGTGTGTGTGTGTGTGTGTGCGTGTGTGTGTGTGTGTGTGTGCGTGATGCCACAGTATTGCCACATGCCTGAATTGAAAGCTGAAAATGGGAGAGATTGCTTCTACATTTTGCAGGCATGTGCATTGAAGCTATTAGAACTAGTGTAGAGATCTGCAAACCTGTGCATGCGACATTTTACACACATAAGTGTGCACGCATTCTGACACACTCAAACGCCTGTGCACACAGTGCCAGGTGTGCATACTGTATGGACCCAATCACACACACAATCATGCAAACAGTCTAATCTCTTATTTAATGAATCTCTATTCATTTAACAGTGAGACAACCTGCGTACAAAGGCATGTGTCAATACACTGACCAGGGAAAGACTAGAAGCTCCATTCAGACTGATGTCAGGCTGCAAGCATGAAGGAAAAGAAACAGGTCAACACAGCCTTATATCTTGGAGAGTCAGGAGATAGGATCTGATCGTATCATCAGAGCTGAACAGGTCAAAACATGGGGGAAAGGGGGGGCGGGGGGGGGGGTTAGGGGTTGCTGAGGATAAGGAACAAACCCATTATCTGAAAGTATAAATACAGATATCAAAGCTGAGGAAAGCTAAAGTCGTGCTTCTTAAATGTTCTTTTAGTGTCAATAGATGATATCTTGCTTATCTTAAAGTTAAAAAAGTTAAAAAGGTTAACATAATTCATATTTCAAGGTGACTGAGAAAGTCACTATGTAAATATATAAAGTAAACAAGGACCACAAAAGACAGCAAAACACAGTGCAAACTGTAGTAATTAGTTGTGTTGAGCAACCTGCGTAAGGTTTCTTTAAGATAACTCCTTTGAAACTTTGGATATTCCAGAAAGTTGTCAAAATATCAAAAAACAAACAAAATTTAGGATGGCTGAAAGGATCACCTCTTTGCTTGCAGTGATGGCTCCTGCTCAGGAAATTAGGGAGGGCAATTGTTTTGGTGACCCATTCAATAGCCTAGGTAAATTAAAGCTATTTAAATAGATTTTATCCAGCACAAAGAACAGTCAACCAGCAGACCAATGAGATATAGCCTATACTGAATTGACAGTGCAATCGCTTACTATAGCTTTAAGTCAACTATCTATTGTCAAATTACATTGTAGCCTACAGTTTCTTGTTTTAGTTTTTCTTTAGTATTTTTCACCTCACTAGTGCCATACCACTAGCCTACCCCCTAGATGGCAACATCAAGGCTAAAGTAAACAATCAGAGAACAAGCTGCTTTACAATTTAATTAATCAAATAAATATCTTTAAAATGAGGGCTACAAAACACACTTTAGATTGGTTGGTGCAGCAAAATTCACTCGACCAATCTCTCTTACAGTACACTACTGTACTGTTGGCTACCTAGTCTCTACAGCCACCTTGGTTTAAGTGAATGCAAAACATTGATGTGTATCTTCTGTTTAGATACTGTTAAAAATGGTTATGGAAAAGCACAATTGCATACACACTAGACTAGGCCTGTCGCGATGATCACTATATCACCTTATCGTGCGATATATATAACGACCTCATTTTTCTGACCGCGATAATGCTGTATTTACATGCGTGTTGCTGACTTAAGACATAAGTTAAAAGTGCTGCGCTGCTCCTGTGCTTTTCTCTCCTGTGCTCGTTTCTATCTCTCTCTCTCTCGCTCGCTCGCACACACACACACAGAGCAGATAGCGACACGTGATACGTGTTCCTCAAGGCCAATGGATATTGAATTGTTTAGGTGAAGGTGTTTTTCCTGACGACTGCATAATTATAGCCAACTACATCTAGAAGAATAAATGCAAAAATATGGCATTTGTTTTATTCACTTCGTTTGTAGGCTACCTACTTTGCCAAGCAATGATACTAGTGTAACCAATCACAACGAATAATTAATGTGACATGACAATAGCAGACAGAGGTGTGTTTAGAATTGGCAAAAAAAATTCTGTTTGCTTGAGTTCGCAGCAAACTGAAGAAGTAGTTCTCAACGAACACACATTGACGCTGGACGAAGGGTGTATCTAATATGTTTAGAATGTTTACACAAAAAGTTAAACATTCAAGATCAAAGCAAACGTTCGCCACGAATATTAGCCAAATCTGAACTCACCTCATAATTTTGCTGCTGGTTCAAATATCTACCGGTCTACAGAAAATATGGAATATGTTGCTGAAATCTGAAATTATTATAGTAAATTGACATTTTGCTGTTTCTTAATTATACAAAATTTGAGTTCGCTTTATAAGGCACACTGCTTATTCACATAACCTATGAACTCACAAACATATGAACTGCGTCACTTTCATCCTAAAATACTAAATGATGTTACTGCTCTGTCTGGACAAAATCATGGTCGCTGGTGTAGGGCACATCAATTTGTAATTCGCTTGATTTATCCCTATATAGTCAGTCATTCCACCCGTGTCTTTTCTTGTCTGCCCTTAAAAAATATATAATATCATTGATCGCAGTTATTTCTTTATATATATATAAAGATCATATATATATCACTTCAAGTCATTTGTTTGATTTTGATTTATACAGTATAATCTTGGTATTTATGCATGAGTAACTTTTTTGAAATATTGACATTGCTGCAACAAAAACAAAGGACGAATGCTTTACTCTAGAGAAGAATTCAAGATAGCTCGCTGGCGCTAGAGCAAGCTAATATTGCTAGCCATAATGTTAATCATAACATAAAGTCAGCCAATTAGCCTTAATTAGACTGTAATTATATTTCTTAGATATTGTGTCATTGTTTTAGATGATACTTAAATCTAACATTATTATTCAAAATAACCAATTTCTATTGGGGACATTTTGCCCCAAAAGGTGTAACCCCAAATCTCCTACTCTTTCACTCTCACATATCACAAAAAATGTATTTATGTTTTGTTTAAACTAAGGCACTACCCTCCATATGCTTATCATATTAACAGTAAAATAACGTGTGTACATGTACTGTATGTCCTTATAATAAAACACAGAGGCTTATCATCTACTGTAGTACAAATGTTACATCAATTTGAAAAACACTTATTTTTTTATTTCTTCTATTTTTTTTTTTTATTATTACTTGAGTATATTGTAAAAAAGTATCTAGTCAATACTATATACCCTAGCTCCCTAGGCCATCTTCAAAAATGTTTTCCTTGCAGAAAAATTCCCTTAAATTACACAAGTTTTTTTGCAGTTCTGAACAAATTACAAAGCTCATTTTGGTATTAAAATGTAGATAACCCCTGTGAGATTCAAATTAAAATATGTTAATTAATTCCAATTTAATTAATTATATTTGGATGACACTGCTCCTTAAATAAAGCTCAAATACAGCATAAATGTTTTTCCCATTTTCGCCTGATATAATGGTATTTATATTGATGAATACTTTATTGGAATTATGCATCTGCAACTCCATTACACTTTATGACTACAATACAACATCTCAGGATTGCCAAGGATTATGGCATTGTGAGTGAATATATCAAAGGGCATATGATATGCCCTTTGATATATTCACAATAATATCGTTGATCGCGGTTATTTCTTGGACAATTAATCGGCCAACAAAAAGAGTTATCGTGAGAGGCCTACACTAGACAATCCTAACAATATAATTAATATTATGATATTTCTTAGTTCGCAAGTCATGCAGACAGAACGGATGAGACACAATCCATAATGTGCAGCAACAAACCATTCTAGGTAATGTTGCGTAGACAACGCACGTCACTGACAGATACCTATAAATGTTTTGTATTACATAAAGATGTTACTGCAAGCACTCCCGGAAGCCATAGAGACTGCATTGAAGAGCCTGCATTTTTTTTTTATATGCTAACGTGAACGTCTATGAGAGTGGTCAGGATGATTTTCAGCCATATTAAAATCACCCAAAAAGGGGCTGGAGCCTGGCTATACGTACTCCATGGAACATTGGACGCTGATTTGATTAAGATATTTAGAGGCAGAACATTCAGCTATGGTAGCATACACTGGTAAAGTTTATATTCCCTCCGCTCTCGTCCCTTTGGCAGTGCGTTGCCCAATCGCCATATGGAACAAACCGTCTCTGCCTCTTTGTTTATAAAAACAAGCAAAACTCTAATTTGTCACTGGTAGATGTGTGTCCGCTTTGGAGAGCAGAAGTTCCTGTTAAACTGATTGGAGCTGCCTTCTTTTGCTGTTCATGTAAGGGACAAGAAGGCCAAATAAAACTTTGCTGTATAATATAATATACAGTTGAGAATGTTTACAGCCCCATAATCGTCCCTTTTAGCCTTCATGTTTCCATTGTGGTGAGGACCTACTGTATATAGTTATATGGGAACTACACTGTTACAACTACTGACCTACAACATTGACTTTGCGATGTCAATCGCAATGTTTGGGTTTTTCTGCCACTTTGAATCCAATAACCATAGGCTAATTACGAGCGGTACGCTTGAATCACAGCCTCTGGAACACTGCAAATTGTATTGCTGGCAATGCCTGTTATTTGCAACAAATCAATGGTGTTTGGGGCCAAACTGGGGTTGCAAACATTTTGTCTTGAGTTGTGTAATAAAAGGCAGCAGCGAGACACCAAAGAACGGCCGTACGATACACACAAGCAATGGTGATTTTGAAAACTGTTGAAAACCTGGTCTAGTTGATCTACATCTCAATGAAGTGCGCTGGGAAAAGGAACTTCACAATAAAAAGATGAAGAAAAATAAAGGTAATATTGAAAATACTGATCGATTGTGTATTATGATTCTTGTTACAAAATATACTTGAATGTAATGAAATGCCATGTTAAACTGTGTTTATATATGATATTAATATGATGGTTTCTCCAGTTGTGGCATCATAATGGTAGGCTATTAAAGCGTGGATTGGTTTAGGATAGCACTGAAGGCGTTGGTGTAAAATGCACAGCCCACCACTGGTATTAACCATGCATATGTTTAGAAAAGAAATATGTAGTTAAGGTGGTTTTGTAGAATTAGGTGGATTTTAGACCAATATTGGGTCAAAATACACATCTACAGGGCTGGGTTTTCAAACAGGATGTTTCTGTTGGCCATGAAAAATGGTAGGAAAGAAATTTAAATGTTCTGTCAATGGTAATATTTGTCTTTTTAAGTATTGAGCAAAAATAAGTGCAGAAATAAAGTTTCTAAAATAAATATTTTTCACACATTCACTCTTCACTCTTCTTTTTCACACAGTGCAGTTTGTCGAAAGTGAAACAGACATGTTTGGTCTGTAGGCGACATAATCTGACAGAATGCCTTGTTTTAAAGGCCAAGCTGCTCTTCAAAAGCCATTTCCAGATGAAAGAGCACATTCTAAAAGAGTTCATGCACATGTGTGTGTTTTAGGCCTTTCCCCAACATCAGTGACACCCCCTTTATGTGACATTTTAGGTTTTTTTTCATTAATAGTTTGCTAGCTAGGAACAACTAATCTTAATACCACTAAATAATATCTCACAACTGATATAATTTCTGTAGTTTTGTGAGCGTTATAGTTGTATTTGTGCTGCGTGTTACTGTGTGGTGTGTAATGTACATAATGTCTTTATTATGCAAACCCTGAGTTAATTAAGCTTTCTTAGTAATATTAGATAATAAGTATACATGGTGCATTACACAAAGACAGTGAAACATTGTTACTATGTACAATATAAATTCCAGTGATGGTAATACGTTACAATAGTTATCACATTACAATTGTTTTTAATGCACTAATGCAAAGTCGCTATACTGCTCCTAATCCTTATAGTTTGGATAGAGTTTGCTGACTTTCCAAATGTCACAGTGCAGCCCGATATTAATAGGACTATATACAGTATGGCCATTGATTAAATGCAAATTTGTGTTATGGCGAATACATGTAATATCATGTGTAATATGAAATCATGCCACAGTAGTTTGGACTAATTATTTTACTGGATTGGATCTGGATGGTCTAGCGGTCTGGGTGTTGGTCTCCCAGCTGGAAGGTTGTGGGTTTGAACCCCAGTGTTGACCTACTGTATAACTGTATCCTTAAGCAAAATTCATAATCCCCTATCCTCCAACTGCTCCCGATGGTTGGTTGCACTTTGCATGGCAGCAATCACCATCGGTGTGTGTGGTGTGGCAAAATAATGTAAAGCGCTTTGGAAAACAGCGCTATATAAATGCAGACCATTTTGTTGGAATGTTATCACTCTTCATATGTGAGTATGTATTGATTGTAAACCAAACCTGACAGATTCATTGTTGTCACAACTCCATCTGGGGAGTCATACTTCAAACTGTTTGTAAAGGGCAGGTACTTTCAAAAAAATACATGGCAGTTTATTGGACGAACCATCTGGTTGTTTTCCCTGTCGGTAAACCTAAACCATGCCGGTATACCTATCAATATGACGCGGATTGGTAAGTTCAGTTGCTGTAGTTGTATGATGTATAAGTAATTACTTTCTACCGCAAATAAATAATTAAAGTAATGCATTACCTTTGTGAAAAGTAATGAATAATGTAATACATTAAATATACAGTTTGCACACGTTACATAAGAAACCCTAACGCTTAAAAAATGTTTTAAAAAAAAAGTCTTAACGCTGGTACATGATAGAACCAGACAGCTTTTATTTGGATCTCTTCTTTTAGATTTTTTCTTAGCTACTCGTATTCTCATCCCCCTTCTCTTGAGTTTTTGCATATGTCCTTGTGCAGCCGTGCATGCATGTACATGCATGTACATGCATGTGTGTTTACACAAGGCTCCATTAGCTTCAACCAGAATCAACAGTAGGCTATATCTTTTGCACCAGTCAACAGTCTTCAGTCTGTTTTTTAAGTAATACTGCTTAATAATCACATCATTGCATCTGAATTCAGGTCTGTAAAACACAATTAATTGTGGTTTCTTTGAAAAATAGTAATGTTCTATATCATCTTTATTGATGACAGACAAATGTATGCACAGGTGTAAAATAAAAATGTATTGACACAAACTGACATATTTGAATTAATTTGAAGCCACCCCAGAACCATAGCCTAAATATGAAGAACTGTAATACCCTGGTATTATAAGAATTTTGACAGTAATAGGAGCATTTCTATTTGTGAACTGCAATACACCAGTGTCTGTTAATAATATTATAGACATGTTAATTGTGTTTTTTTCTACCTGTGTCTGACAAGCTATTGAAATCTTACTGTAGAAGGAGGTAAACCTTTTTAGAGTGCAACTGCTACAGAATAACGCATGTCTGTGTGTGTGTGTGTGTGAGAGAGAGAGAGAGAGAGAGAGAGAGAGAGAGAGAGAGAGAGAGAGAGAG
>JAODOY010074844.1:0-15808 GCA_025399855.1 Forbesichthys papilliferus
AAACTCTTTACCACCATCTCACTTTTTCCGCTACCTTCAAGTTAGACATTGTGCCTCCTCACTTTTTTCCGGCTTCCTAGCTCAGCCATCCAGTCAACCCTGGAATGGGTTATTAAGTCTAATGCCTCAACAGAAAGGATTGATCTCTTAAATCTATTTGTGTATAATGTCGCTGGACCAATTTTCTACCAACAAAATGTGGCCTGGGAACAGGTGATGGGCTATGAGTTTACCCAGGAGTGGTGGGACAGAGCAATCATCAGAGTACGTTCCACCACTTCTTGTTTTTTTTTATTAAAGGTTGTACATAGAGTCCACTTTACCAAATCCAGATTGGCTAAAATATACCCCGGCATTGAGAATGAGTGTGATAGATGTCGCCATGTGACAACACCCATATGTTCAGCGATTGCCCTTCCCTCAAACACTACTGGGAGTCAATTTTCAAAATTTTGTCAAATGTCCTTGGTATATGACTGCAACCATGCCCTCTTTTGACTGTTTTTGGTGTCCCAAAAGACCCCTCCTTTTTAAACCCTAAACAGACCGATGTGGTTGCTTTTGCGTCTTTGCTTGCTCGAAGTAGGATCCTCCTTAATTGAAAATCTGTTCACCCTCCCTCTGTCTCTCATTGGCTCAGTGATGTAATGTCCTTCCTGAGATTGGAGAAAATAAAGTTCACTCTCAGGGGTTCCGGGGCCAGCTTTGCCAGCAAATGGCAACCCTTTATCTCTTTTTTTAAAGAACTAACCACTCTCCCGCATGACACTGTATAGCTAGTCTACTATTATCCGTGACTTTGTAAGCATGAGTGTATACTTCTGTTGATTTGTTACTTTGTTACATCATTGACTTTTTTTCCTTTGTTTTGTATCTATATTTTGTATTTTGTCTGTGTGATTATTTTCGTGTTAAGCATTGTTGTTGTATTGTGAATGGGGGGGGGGGAGGTGAAAAACTAAAATCTGGTGACTTGTAACCCATCCATTAGTTATAATTTACATATGTAATTTCACCAATAAAAATATTATGGAAAAAAAACAAAAAGATATGGCCGCTCATTTATTTATTCAATTGAATCACCAAATAATGTTTACCATTTGGCCTCCATACAGTAATATGGCACAGGGGCCTTTTGGATTTTACCTGCTTTCTTTATTGTTGGTAGAAATGACTAGTTTGCATGACTGGTTTTTGCAATAATTCTTCACTGTTGTTGGTGCAACGTGGGCTTCAATGGAGCATTTGTTATGTCCCAGCACAGCAGTAGTGGTAGGAATGTGAAAGTGTGTCCCATAATCAAGGCTGGCACCATTAATCGACTGGTTTTATTTTAATGAGAAGGGATAATTTATAGCCACTGTTAGGTTACTTCCTGTGTGCAAGTGGCCTCTCAGCTGAGACATTATCTGATATATAGCATACCAAACACAAATAGCAATTTTATAGCTCCCTTGAGATTTATTAGTGCTCTTGGTCAGCCTTACATAAAAGTAGTGTCATGGTGTGTCAAGACTCTTCTGTTTTAGTTTAGCTTTACAGCATGTTTGGCTAGTTTTCCCAATAATCTGATAGTATATTTTTTAAATTCTGCTATCTTTGTGATGTAAACAGTTTAATATGATATGAGTATTTATATTCTTTCTATAGCATACTGAAAGCAGCAACAAATTAAAAACCTCAATGATAGCAGAAGTTGAGTTATGTAAGTGTCCATTCTTCATATACTCTTGCCTGTGCAAACTAACAGGCCTGCCAAGTTGGAGTAACAAGTAACAAGTTCTCGCACAATCGCTGTATTCTTCTGGCATAACAAATGTGCAGGATTTTATCTGCCTGGTATTTCCAGTGACACAGTGGCACATTAATCTGGTAAGAAGCAAATGTACTGTACGTACACAATACTGGCACACAATGTACCACACAGCAGGACTTTATGTAGTACAATAAATGACAATGACATGAAGATACAGGCCACTGGCAACATGGATTGCAACAGGATAATCTGTAGGCTATAGTGGAGTGTATAAATTGCTCATGCTGCTTGAATTCATTCTGCAACCTTTTTTTCTGAGCGATCAATATGTAGTTTTAGTAATAATAAATCATTCTTTGCTTTACCTTTTTATTATACCTGACATGTTAGTTAGGGGCACACTCTTATTGGCAGTAATGACCTGCAAATAGGCCAAAAGCCTCCTGTAAAGTCAGCAGTTGGGATTCAAATAGGCTGTCGCATGTTCAAGAAGTGTGCTGCTGCAGGAGACAAAAAGAAAAGCACCATATCCTGAGCATAACACGTTGCAGCTATGTCCCACATAGTGGCACAGCAATAGGAAATGCACTTCTTATACGACACATATAATGAACAGAATCTAAATATGTCTTTGGATTGCATCATAGCTTTTGTCCAGAGATATTAGTGCATGTGTATATGTATTTTAGGACCAGGTAATTAGCCTAGTATAGGTTTATGTAGGGCAAGGATATTGAACTCAGTCACTGAAAGGTTCATCTTAAAAATAAAAAAAAGGTTCTTAGACAAGGCCTATGTTTCTATTTTACACACAAAAAAAACACTCAAACTGATAATTGTTTGAATATGCCCATAGCTGGCTTGCAAATACTACTGTAGAAATGAAACCGACTAATATTGTTTCTGATATTTTACTGTAATGTCATTACTATTTGTCCCATAAAGACAGGTTTATTTCTCTTGTAAGTGAATCGATATATCTTCCATCTTGGAACACCCGTTTTCAATGTTCACTTTTGTTAGTTGCGTGGATGGGTGCGAAACCTGTTCATCGTGTTATTGTGTATGTTGGATATACAGAATATACATTTGTATATGTAAACAAATACAAAAAATAATCTGAAGGCAAAAGTCAGGTTTAAAGTAATAGTCAGCCATTGCAGCCAAGCTAATTGTAAGATAATACACTTTTTGTAAAATTCACAAACTATCTATTTTACCATTCTCTGTGCTTGTTGAAAAAATAATTTGATACTTCTACACAGACCTGGCTCTGTAGCAACATAAAGTGGCGAACACCACTCACATCAGCTGTAGTACTACGCTTTGCTTAACTATGTATTCCGATGTGTTGGGCGGTGGCGCGGAGGAATATTGTTTGGATTTAAGATTCAATTTAGTGTTCTTGAGAATGACTGACCCTCCATGTAATTTAAAAGTCCCCAAATTATTGTTTTCGTCCTTTTATTCTTTTTATAGCTTTAATTAGCTAATGATACAAATATCTTGATGAATTGTGCCAGCACAATGTGTTAGAAATATCTGCTATTTTATAAAAATACAAATTATCTTGTTTGCTAGAAAATAAATATGCTATATGCCCAATCTGGCCCAGATGCCTAGTGCTTGACACATAGTGCTTGTACAGTGTAAGAGATCAAATCGAATCAATCCAATGTATTGTCTATAGGAGAAGACATCCCACCCCCCTTGGCTATACTCGCTAGATCCAAGATGAATGGCAATAAGTAATTTATTTACTGTACTTAAAAATGCGTACATACTAAAAAAGTATGTTACTTTGTCTAGTGATTCACCCTCAGCACTGTTCTCCAGTAGCAAAGATGACATCACCTCCTTTAGCTACTGCATAATACAGGAGGTGACGCTGATGGCTCTCCAAGCACAGTGTACGGAGGCAAATGCTTCTTTTAAGTGGTGAATCTACTGTTTTTGGAGAGACACAACATACTGATCTGAATGTTGGCATTTCAATCAGACGCTTAAGTCAATAACTCTGTCTTGAGTAACTAATTCTCCTGGCTTTGTCAATATCTACCTGGCGTTCTCTGCTTTACTCTTATAACTGCTACTCTAACACACTGCCAAAACAACACAGTGTGTGTGTTGTTATACGTTTTGCAGGTGTTTTTTTTGTTTGTTTTCTGTTGTCTTCCACGGTATTAATAGGCAGAATCACCCTGCCCCGCTAATACTACATCACCAAAGCCTCAAGGAAACATTCCGGTGCATTAACCCTAGGCATCATGTGATCTAGTTGCACAGCCTGTTATGCATGTATGTGTATATGATATATTAGGCAGTATGGCTCTCTTTATCTCATTGGAATTAGACCCTTAGCTCTTTGCCTTATCTCAGTGTTCTATTTGGACAGACCCTGCAATCTCCCAACCTCGCCCCTTGTCTGTAGCTGCAGGTAAAGAGGCTTAACCAGTTTTCTCTCATTCTTTCCACTATATCCTTTATTCAGCCATCAGTTCCCTGCCTTGCTAGTATGGATGTGTCATTAATCGGGGGAAGTTGCACCTCCAGAATCATTCTGCGTCCTGATTGCCAAGGCAGCAAGCTATTGTTTCAGCACACGTTTTGTACAGACAGAAAGACTCGTTTCTTTTAATGATATGCTAACAAAAGTACTGTAAGTGTGGTTTACAGCACAAATACTGCTGTAGCGTGTTTCTATTCACCATGTACATGTCTGGATGTTCCTTTTAATGGATTAGCACACTGCATTGATTTCCCTTTAGTGTCATGCATTGTGACATGCACAACCCACACAAGCTCATATTTAATGTGTTAAAGTTGCGCAAGTTTCCGAATGTAAGGATCAGGGAATTATTGTGTAATATTACAAAATCTATTTAATCTAAATCATAGGCAGTTCTTCTAAACAAATTAACTTCAATAAAAAAGTAAAGTTATATTTAAAATATATTAGGAATTAATTGTATTTAATAAAAAATGTCACACTGCGCGGCCTCATGTTGGGGCTTGTTGTGTTGATGAGTATATGGGCAGGTATGTCTCTCAGGTAAGTCCTCTTACCTGAGACTGCAGCAATGGCCTCCACCCTCTGCTTTAAATATACACAGTCAAACACCTCTTGTTCACCCCAAGAACAACACATATAATCCTTTTTTCCTCACTTCCTCTCTCGCCTCTTTTTGTCTTAGTCTGTTTATACACTGTTGTCATCAGCATGCATATTCTGTGATGTTGTTTAAAAGCAAAAAAGAAGAGAGATGTACATGTTGTTAAACTGGTACAGTTGTTTATTCAGACCCTATACCTGGCAAGTGGCTCAAAGCACACTCATAATGTGCCAGACCGCACATTTCATATGCTGTAATTCACACACACAACTGTGTTGTGCAGGACATGCTAAATACTTGTGCAGGGGGTGGTCAGTTAACTGCCATAAATTCCTCTCCTTGAATGTTGCTGTTGGCTTCTTTGTAGATTCCTACTTGTCATTAACTTTGGAGGGACGTGCAAGTTCCTAGTGGTGCCACTTGCTACCAATATTCTTTATGGTTCCATGGTATGTAATGCTTTTATTTCACTCCTGATGTGCAACAGTCAATTAGCTGTATCCTTTCTAGTTTCTGCAGAATTATGAAACCAAGAAACTGTCCAAGGAAATCTGACAAAGCTGCTTTTAAATTATCCTTTATTCTAATATTCCAATGCATGTGAAATGATAGTCGTCTGGAAACAGAAATATGACTGCAGTTAATACTGCGTGTGCTAATACCATACATCTGTTGGCTATCTTTGAGATTTCATGTACTGAATTCTGTAATAAATATCTGCGTCTAGTTCATTGTATTAGAACAACTAGGCACCGGAGACCAGGTAGCAGAATGAAACGAGTCCAGCTGATGAATATTTGTTAAGAAAGATTGTGTCAGATACTGAAGTCTGTCAATAGTGAATCCTCCCCAGAAGGGTTTCTTTTAATTACACCCACTCAATGTTGTCTTTTCAAGAAAGTCTGAAGGCAATTCTCTGTGATGTGGTTTGTGATTGGATAACTCTAAACACAGGATGTACAAAGGCATTTTTTCTATTTGTTTATATTTTAAGACATTTTCCAGCCAATGATCCATTTTGTTTTTGGTTATTGACAGTAGCAATAGATATTTCTAAAGTGAGTTGTGTAAGCAGTTGATATCTGTTGTAGCACCTAACATGTGAAATCAGTGAGTTGTTTTGAAGTCCCTTTTAAAAATCACATGACATGCTATTAAATCCGCTTCCTCAGTACAGGAAACTGAGAAGGACTGTACCGTATGTTGTGGTACAGTGCAGTTTGCACCATCAAGCATGCTGGAAATCATGATGTATGCAATATAGAACGAAATAGATGACTTCCCCTCTCTTCTGCACTGTACGGCACTGATAAGATAAAAGAACAACTGTCACAATCACTTCTGTCTGACATTTCCTAGATGTGAAAGAAAAGAGGCACCATTGTTCTTACTGCTTTGGCTCCATGTATTTACTTTAGCTGTAGTAAGTTAAGTGTGTTATGTCATTTTATGGATCTTTCTACATCTGCTCTGACTGGGTGCCTTTTACACTACACTTCTGAATCAAACTATCTATCTGAATCTGTGACACTCTTTCATCTAAATGAAATCTGCTTTTGAATGTGTATTGATTAGGAATTAGACGGGCAGAATTGATGCCTTGCCGCCTTACCACAGCCCAATAACTGGTTTTATTGTGACAATAAATAGAGCAAAACAGAAAAGCCTATTTTGAGTCTGAATAAGAAGAGATCCGGCGTGATCCTGTTTATATTGCTGCTATTCAGGATGGGACAGCTGCAGCCACTCCATTGCCCCTCTATTGCTTTTAAAGAATGCGGTGAATCAATATTGAATGTCTCGGCTGTCTCACTGCATCTGTTCGGTCAGTTGTTACTTCCTGCACTCTGTAAAAACAAATTTGTACCCAGGGTGTCTCGGTTCAGAGATTCATAGAGAATGTGGCACTCATTTCCTTTACTAGTGTTTGCCTTTAGTAAGTGGAACACCTTTTGTATGATAGGGATATCATAGTATACATTGTATAAAGATATCCCCTTCCATTGGCACCTCCATTATTGACTGCTTTAGATATTAGTGATCAGTGAACAGAAGCTTCTTCTATTGATCCATTTTCAATAATGTAATGTAAATGTAACAAAGAAACCCCAGAACCCTTTGAGCGTTCCCTGTTTGTTCCAAGCATTTTGTCAACTTTGCTGAAATAGTTAGCACTACTGCGCTTTATTCGGTCTTGGTCCTCATTCTGTGTAACACACCTGCAGTGGAAATGATCGTTACCACATGTTGACCCTTCAGAGCTTAGCTGCTTACTGTATCTGTGCCCTGACCTATATTTGGACACGCCTCTGATGTGGTATTTTTATTTACATGGGCTTCACCTTACCTAAATTAACCTGAAAACAAACTACTGTATAACTGTAGGCTAAATCCTTATAGATCCGTATGGAGTTAGCTTCAGGTCTGTTTGACTTGTTGAAGTTCAAATGTTGTGAACCCATCTGATCTGTACTCTAGCAGTATAGGTTACACATTAACATGGTAGCATGAACCCATGTGGCTGCTTTGCGTGTCCATATTATTTTATTAATGAATATGTCTATCCTTTTTCCTTATCTTTGCGTTGTGCTTTAAACTGACTAACTCTCGTCTGCAGCCTATTCATTGTTTGGGTGTGGTCTTTGCGATACATTTCTGCAATACATTTCTGACAAACCTAAGTATAGGTATCTGAAATATGTCCTATGATTAAAGCAGCATTCTTTACTAGTCTCTTCATCAAGCCTTTTCTTTTATCTTCCTGCTTGCATTAGAAAATTTCTCTCTGAAACAAGTTTTTCTCTTCCTCCCACAGGTTTTGTTAGTTGTCAACTTGCCGTCAACCGTCGGTGCCTTTGTTTAGCGACCTGGGCTCCTGTGGCGGCGTGCGACGACGACGACGACCCACCGTCTCAACCCCCGGCGCACCACTCCCCAGAGCTGTGGCTGTTGAATGTCTCAGTGCTGTGACCAGCGGCTGCCGTCCACCCCTTCTTCCCCCTCTAACCCCTCCAGCGCCCACGCGTTCGCCAGGCCCCCGACGGCGCCCCGTTCCCCCGCAAGCCTCTTCCGCCGAGCGCCAGCGCTCCCCCATCCAACGGCGGCTGGGGCCATCCGCAGGACCGAGCAGGGGTCCCCGAGCGCGGGCGCCTCAGTGGGGCAGCGAGGGGACGGACGGCAGTCCGAGATGAAACTGCAGGCCGTCATGGAGAACTTGCACAGGCAGCAGAGGGCAAAGCTGCTGCTGAAGCAGCAACAGCAGGCTGCGGCTGCCCACCAGGCCCTCGTCTCCGCCGCCTCCACCGGGGGGGGCGGCGGCAGGGACGACGAGGTGATGAAGAGCGCCGCCCCCGAGGCGGAGCAGGCCCAGATGGCGGCGCTGGCGGCCATGCGGGCCGTGGCAGCCGGGCTGCAGAGGACGGCTGACAGCCCCCTGTCAGAGAGGAGCAGCGGCGGAGAGGATGAGGATGACGAGGACGAGGATGAGGATGACGTGGAAGGGGACTACCGGTACAAAGACATGATGGGCTCTGAAGAAGAGGAGCAGATGTGAGTGCTCCTCTTTCTCTACCCGGCGGTATATGGCCTTTAGCCTGGCTCCAGGTCACTGTTCACTAAGATTACAGTGTGGAAACCCTGGCCTCATTAGCCAATCAGGGTGGGGTAGTGAGATGACGTAGAAGGCATGCGTGTTTCAACATGGTGGTAGAGCTAGATGAGGCGATCGAAACCGTTGCAGCAATGCCAATTGGTTAATTTAAGGCTGTCCAATAGTTATACAGTTAACCAGAGGTCTATGCCCAGTAGGAGGAAAGACTGTTTTCAAGACCTTCCAATGGCACGTGTCCAGACACTATTCACAAAGTGAATTTTGGGTCTGGTTACACCAGGCTGCATGGCCCCCCCATTGAACACCTGTTTTACACACTACATGAATTCAGCATGTGAGACTGATAGAAATGTCTCACACTGTTAACAGCAAGCAAGCACACCTGAATTTATGCACGTCAGAGCACCTATAGACTCTTTATACAACAGTTAATTCCGACCAAGTGATTTAATTGGACAAGAGACATTCCATTAGTGACAATATTCAGGCCCAATCCCATTTCATATTTTTACTCCTACCCCTTCCCCTTGGAACTGTTAAAAGGGGCAAGGGTGAAAAATATTCCCCTACGAAATGGGACAACACTATCAGAACCAGAAAGGATGAAAGTGTGACGAAAAATTTCTCAAATTTTAAGCCTGTACAAATATGCTTTTAGTTTATTAAAACCCAAATATAATGCCGGAGTAAAATCTGTCCCACCTGGGACTTGAATCCCACTCCCCCGCGCAAAGGAGAAACACATTACAAGGTCACCACCAGAAAGTTCTAATAAATTGCACCATCGCATGTATTGAAGTATTTGAGAGTAAGATGTACGTAATTTATGGCTGCAGTGCAATCGTCTTGACATCAATACACATGGTTATGACAGACTAGGCTCTCACTGGTCAACATGCCTACATGATCACTGGTCAACAACACATGCCATTATATATTTCTGTATTAAAAAAAAAGAAGCAAACCGCTCTGAAATATTTCCCTTCCAAGAACGGTCAATGTACAAACCTATGTTATGCACAGGGGAATTGTCAAACTTTTAGGGGAATTGCCGAAATAGTGCAGGTTTTAGACTACACATGCTTTTACAAGCCTAAAATGGAGGTGTCATATTTTTTCGCTTTTCTGAAGCCAAAAAAGCAAGAGGAGATATTAACGTAAACACAAGAACAGGACATCAAAGGTATGGTATCTGATGATCCAAGATGAAAACTAACTTTACTGTATGGTACAGTAAAGTTTAGTGTTGTGCGATTATGAGATCCAGATCGATGTGAGACAAATCCTGGTCCGCGAAACAAATGTCTTAAGCAAGCCAAGATAATGAAAACTATAGGAACTCATAACTAAACATTATCTTAAAATAAAACAACTGCTGACTTACCCTGTTATGTAAGAATATTGCTGTTCCCGTAGTCTATAACACATGTTTGTCATTCACGTAAATTGTCAAGATCGTGCATTGAGACTGATGGAATTATAAGATACTGTAGCTCTCAAAATCATTTTGTAGTTCTCTCTGCTTTTCTCTGATATTTCAGAACTATTATTTGAGAAATGTGATATTCCTTTGGAATACATCAAACACCATTAGTCTACATGCCAGGTGCAAAAAAAAAAAAAGTGTCTCAAAAGTTGGGGGGAAGATTTGGTTCTTTACAAAACTGGGGGGGATGTTTGTTCACAGTTCTGAAGAAAAACTAACATACCGGTAATATCCTACAATGAAATTACATTAAACTAAGATAATACAGTGATTTTCATAATCGTTTAGTCTTTATAAACAGAGAAAATACTTATATTTGTGGGTTTTGAGCAGCCATTATTCTGGTAATTCACCACATTACCGACCGTATGGGAAATTGATCAAGACACTGGAGTGTGCCTCTGAAAACACTTTGTTTGAAGGGCTATATAGTGTCAGTTATATATACTGCTAAACTGCTGCCTTCTCATTGCTCAGTTCTAGCTTTAGGATGTTGCATAATGTTCCCAAAAATAAAGATAGAAATGCTTTAATATTTTATTCCTAACATATACCGGTACCATACTGTATATAATTCAAGATAGTCTAGCTGGCTAGGCACGTCTTCGTCATTAGCATACTATTAGCATTGAGTCTACACCAGTTGTTAGCTTATATAAAATATTGAACTCGTAATTTTAATGGTTAAAATACTAATGGTCTAGTAGCTGGCTATAGCTATAACAATTATATAGAGAATGTTTTACTAAGAACTGCAGATATTTATTCTCGTAGCATGTTATCTTCAAGGGGACTCAATCCACGGTGGGGACCAAATCGAGGGCGCACACCTGCACCGAACCAGAGAGACTGTTGTCTCGTGTGTTATTGTTTAAAGATGCATCCAGGGTTCAGTCAGTTACACCTCCACTCATTATATGAAATGACAACTAGACCTCCAAACCTGCACATAAGAGAGGCATTCAAATTGGCAAAAAAACATTTTAAAATTATTAATTTACTTTGAGTTTCCTGTGAGTGTGTTTTCTCACACACAAACACAAACAAACGTCTGAGGAGATTATCTTGGTGAAGACACAAGGACACTGAAGGTTCCAGTTGAAATCTAACCATTTGGAATATTTATGCAAAATATTCAACTTTAAAAGCTAAAGCTCATTTGACGCACCTCAGATTTCTCTCTGAAACTCATACACTCTCTTTCTCCCTCTCCCTCCTCTGCAGTAAACAGAAGTGGGACGAGGAGGACTTTGAGGGGGAGATGGAGGAGGACTTTGATGAGGAGCTGGCGGAGGGCCTGCCCACGAGCCGTGACGCCGTGGCCCCCGGGAAGGGCATTCTCCTCCTCCCCCATCGGCAGCTCCACCCACACTCCCAGCTGCTGAAGGCCCGGCCCTGCGTGGACCAGGAGCCTCGCGTGGCCCTCCTGCCCCCCAACGCTGCCCACAGCCACCCGGGCGGTCAGGACCATGGGGACTGGACGTACGAGGAGCAGTTCAGACAGGTGAGACGGCAGAGCTGTGTCTCTCCATGTGGGGGAACGGAGTCTATGCTGAGTGTTAATGGACCACATTTGGCCTCTGGTTAGCACAAGCCTTTTTACAGATGTATTATGCACCAACACCTTCCACGCACCATTAGGGATTGCAGCCACAAGCCAAATGTCAATTTTTATGTGAGATTTTTTAACTACTGTCTGCTGTAACAGAGCCAATCAAGTCAGTTTGGAGGTGCTAATCTCAAAAAATCTATTTGACTGGCTATATTGCTAAACTGCTTATGAGATTTGGCATTTGTCAGCCACCATACCCACTAATTAAAGCTAGTCTTTTGTTGCTGTCCAGCAGGGCATGGAGCGGGCCCAGAGGAGTACAGTATAAGGGAGGGGTCAGCAGTTTAACAGCTTTACTATACTGGTGTTTACTGTAAACACGCTAGTTGGCTGGAAGTTATAGGGGAGGCCCTGGTGAAATAAAATGGCTCGTTTACAGGAGGAGATTCTAGACTGTCAACAGCTGTGTGCACACACAGTGGCAATATGTACACACTTGAATATATTGATGGTGTATAAAAAATATTGGCTTTTATGTTTGTGAAATATGTTCTCCAGTAGCTTCCACATTCGTCAGTTTAATCCTTACACTCAAGTGTACTGGTAAATTGATTTTATGTTGAGTAACATGGTAACAGATTTCAGATTAATTATATTCTGGAATAAGACCCTTAAAACCGGATGCTAAATCCGAACATTTATTCCTGTTATGCGTAATGGAAACTACAAATGACATTAAAAGCATGTGAAGGGTTTGTTGCTACATGTAAAACATTTAAACTTGATACTCATGATGTGAGTACAGTATGTGACCAGTAGTAATAGTATTCTTTTGGAGAGCCCATTGAATTAGCATTGGCATAACAGCTCAGACGGATTGGTTAGGAGAATGTTTATAATGATATTAAGGAATCTCTGAAGGAGACCTTTGATGTGCTGAACAAGCTGTGCTGGAGGTTTGTGTCTAGCCGTATCTGAAATGTCTCTCAGCATTACACTATATTTGGCAGTGGAGGGCATATTTACTGAAATGACAGTGTACATCGAAAATAAATTCCATAAATGCTATACTAAGTGCTTTAAGTAGTATCCCCTTCAGGAAAGTGACGTTAATTGATACTGTCAACAGTAATAACTTGGTGTGTAGGCAGAGGAGCCCAGGCTGAATCAGATGGTACAGAATGTGCTAGTAGACTTTATCATGACCATTTGGTCTTTTGACATATCATGCTTTCGACAGCACTCTAAAATATAGTTGACCGTTTTATAATCAAGGGAACTGGTAGCTTGTCTGTTCAGATAGCATTACCCATATACCACTATTAATGGAAGAAATTGTGTAGCGCCTGCCAAGCACTCTATACAGGAAAGTGAGGACATCTCCCTGAGGGAAAAATTCAACTACTCTGCATTTCCAGTTCAGTGCGACGACAGGAATAGCTCTTATCCCTGCCTCTTTTTTTTTTAAAGCCTAGAAGCTAGTAACTTGATTGTACAGAAAAGATTTACCTCGTTCAGAAGTATCACATCAATTGAATCCCCTACAATGTTAAACTGGAATTTAAAGTTTTCAAAAATGTCGGTACATGTAAATAGTTAAATGTGTGTGAGTAAGTGTATGTGTGCTCTTGTGTGGGGCGGACGGGGACGGGGGTGTATAAAGTGCTCACTGTGGAGGAAAGGGTTAAGGAGTGCACAGTTTATTTTGGGTAGGTGGGTGGGGGCTGTTGGAATGTGCCTGAGGGCTAGTGATAATGTGGCCATTCTAGAGCCAGATCTACAGCAGAAACACTGCCTGTCAGTTGGCGACAGTTGGAGTTCTTCCAACTGAAGACCATCCTGTGTTAATAGAGAGACGCACACATTTGACATTCAGGTGAGGTTAATTCCTGGCCATACAGCAGAAAGACGTAAACCTAGCGCTGACATGTGTCTGGCTACAACACCCCATTGGCTGAAATGTCCACCTAAATCGATCTGTGATACAGCTGCTCCACATGTCTGATGTTGCAGATTAATTAACATATTCCTGGCAAGTTAAAGATGGTGTCTGGTTATATCTAACTGGCTGATGCAGTTGAATTCTAAAAAGGTTAATGCAAATGCAGATATCAAATTATTGCAACGGCAGTGAGTTGCATTATGGGATTATTTTTCTATTAATACTAATTTACTGGTGAGGTGCAATATCCACGATTTTACTTTAATAATCTCTCTCACCTCTCCCCACTATTGACAAATATATCACCATCTCTCAGTCTATTCTCACCAGTGAGTTTCAATTTTGATTAACCTCACCCACAGATACTAATCATAATCTGCCTTTTAAATAAGAGGTACTTATTATTTAAAAAATAAGTAGACTGTTAAATAAAAAGGAGGGCCTCCCAAGGCAGCTATAGCATGGTTGAATACAGAGTTTACAACAGCTGGTGTGTGTCCGTGAGCGTGCGTGCGTGCGTGTGTGTGTATGTGTTGTGCTGTACTTGTTTTTTGCAGCGCCACAATCCAATGCTCAGGCCACCGGTAATGGAATCGCTTTAGACCCAGTATCCCACATGTGCCCAACTGCTCCCCACGATGCTCCCCTATACCTCGGCCTTCTCCTATTACAACAATAGCCTCCCCAGGCCAGAGAAACCTCCAGAAGCCACAGAGAGCCTTTGAAGTCTACTCTCCTGTGTGTCTTTGTGCTTGAAACACCGGGCAGCAGGACAGATGGAGCCCAGATGGACAGTAAAGACGGGATGTCTTTAAAAATTCATGGCACTCACCATGATCAGGGTGACTGGAGGGGAGTTGGCATTAAACATTGATTTGCTTAGCAGTGCGCGCACACACACACACACACAGTGGGGGGAGGTGCCCTTACTGACCACAGGAAGTAGAGCCTGAATAAGAGCCAATCAGGAGCAACACTTATTGGGATTGCCCATCAGGCATATTGTGCTGATATGGCTGTCTGCTATGAGCATGTTGGCTCTGTATTTCCAATATTGTAGTGGACACCGTGTATGATTTAACATGCATACAGTGTATTCACCTGGAGGACATGGACGCGTCTGCCTTATTGTTTATTCCTTTCACTGTGTGGCGGTAACTCGCACCAACATGCTTCCATTTAACTGAACGGAGCAGAGCACCACCAGAGAGGAAAGACGTTTGGCAAATGTGTCAACTACTGACTATAGAGTCTGTAGTTGTGTCGGTTGTCACGCTACCTAATTTGTGATGAAGGCTGAGTTTGTAGCACACTTTAGGCTAGACAGGGTGGCAAACACAAAAGGTCCTAAACAATGGGAGAGGGAGAGAGAGAGACTCACTCAGAGCTTGATCGACTGCCAAGTAGAACATGAAATGAATGCTAGCTTTTGGCTGTGAAGCATGGTATTTGGAGCCTGGCCAGTACCTAGTAGCATGCAGCCCAGAGCTGATGTCAGAAACTGTACAGCCAAGGGGATTGTGGAAATTGGCAGCCGGTCAATATGGAGAGGCAGATGGGGGGGTGGTGGAGGGGGGGTGGGGTAGAGTTGGAATGTAAACAAAGATTGCATAAAGGCTGATACTAGCACTTTTCTCCTGTCTCTCTCTCTGGCCAGAATATGTGGTAGGTGTTTGATATGAATGGAATCAATTGAATATTTGTCTTGAATATTGCGTGCAGAGCATTAACAAGCAGAGAATAGCCCAAGGGTTAGTGGAGGTTAAGCTGTATACTGTCCACCTATTTATTGATTGATTGATTGATTGATTGATTGATTGATTGATAGATAGAGAGAGAGATATTTGCTGTTGTCAACCATAAAACCTATTGGCCAGCCCATCAGATGTCTGTGTGTTTGTCTCCCCTTGCTGCAGTAAACCTGCATTAATCGTAGTCATGACAATCATACTACCAAAATGTTTCTCATTATTGGGGAACTTCTCCAGTACCTACCGTACATATTGGTCAGCTGTTAGTGGTATTAAAACAAAGTGGAAGCGATTGGGAGCAAAAGAAACGTCTCCGCAAAGTAGTAGGCCACATAAAATCACAGAGGGGTCAGCGCGTGCTGAGGCGCAGTGCGCAGAAGTCGCCAACTTTCTGCAGAGTCAATAGCTACAAACCTCCAAACGTTGTGTGGCCTTCGGATTAGCTCAAGAACAGTGCGTAGAAATCTTATTGGAATGGGTTTCCATGGCCGAGCAGCTGCTTCCAAGCCTTACATCATGTGTGTGTGTGTGTGTATATATATATACACACATATATATATATATATATACATACATATATATACACACACACACACAT
>JAODOY010074855.1:0-15807 GCA_025399855.1 Forbesichthys papilliferus
CCACCTCACAAACAGCGTGGGTGTGTGAGAGAGAGAGAGAGAGAGAGAGAGAGAGAGAGAGAGAGAGAGAGAGAGAGAGAGAGAGAGAGAGATTATAGAAGAACAACATTCATTCCACAAATCAAAGTAGTCTTATAGTTTTTATATATCGATTATTTGCCTCTCTACTGCTTATTATAAGTGTTTTCTCCCAGCCACTCTACATTAAATAAAAAACCTCTCAACCTTTCAAGCTACACTATGCGAGTTTCATGTTAAAATGCATTAAAATATCATGATGAATACAACCACTTTCCTGAGACGGGGCTGGGATCTAAGCACTTTTAAAACACACTTTGAGCTTACTGTCAAGCTAACATTTGCAAGGTAACAGTTAGCTAATGCAACGGTTCAATATTTACCAGTCCAACAGGAGAAGAAAGACTTCCACGGAGAAACAGCATGGTTTACATTTAATGTATTTATTTTTCACTATGCAAATTTAAATCCTTGCCAGTCAAAAAATTGCGTAGGCCGAACATTCAAATCTTGCGATTGTTGTAATATGCTTGACAATATGGTAAATTAACTTAATATGTCTTTCATTATTAACAAGATTAACAGACAGATTTGTGTTAAGGTTGGCTGTCCAGAGATTTTGGCTGACTGTTTTTCAGTATTTAGAGACAGACTATAAAACATACTCTCCATCTGAAAAGTCTTTGGTTTGATCACACGACGATTTACAGTGCCTTTTATATTACAAATATAGACAGCACATTTCTCTATCTTGCTGTATATTAATGTCTACAGTTTAATATTTTACAGATGTCTGAGACAACTTTTTAAACTGTTACTTTATTTATACCACCACAAGGGAGGTATTTCACCCATGTGACTCTATGACATCACTTGTGCTTAGGTAGTGAAATAAGCACTTTTAAACAATCCCCATAACAACAACAACAATAACAATTTTACGTAAACTTGACAGTATGCAGTCCACAGTTGTTACAGTATACAGTCAGCAACCATTTAACTTGAGAATACCCAGTTGTCTTAAAAGTACCATAAGTCCATGATGTTACCATAGTAACTTTATCCCTGGTATATTATGCCTGTGTAGTGAGTACTATCCAGCACATTACAGACTTACAATACTATACTAATGCTATACTAGAATTACTACAATACTATACTAATATTAATAGTAATAATGATAGTTATTCAATTTGTATTTGGGGAATGCCTTGCAGGATAGTCCATGACATCTTACGTTAAATACTAGTAATATTAATCAACAGTTCAGACTTTCCCATAATATGTAGCAGATGCAGCAATTCCAACAGAAACACACAAAGATACACAAATATGAACACGTGTGCAAGCAAGCACACACAAACACACACACACATGCACACGCGCACACACACACATGAACCCATGCACACATGCACAAGCATGCACACACAAACACACACACACGCACACACATGCACACGCGCGCACACACACACATGAACCCATGCACACATGCACAAGCATGCACACACAAACCCATACACACACACGCACGTGCACACACACACACACACACACAAGCATCATGCACTGCGCATCCAATTTTCTCCTATCTATCCTATCTCCCCATAGCTTTATACTGTTTCATATGAGATGCTATCTGTCCTCCTACACGTATTCACATGTGCGTACACACACACACACACACATACACACGCACGCACACACACACAGAGGACAGCGTGTGGGATGGGAGAAAATGTGAACATCTGCTATGTTGTGGTGGGAGGACAAACCATGTCACCAATGCACGTGCACACGCACATGCACGCACACACACATACACACAGAGAGTGATGGAGGCAGAGGAAGTGACAAGGGGGACGTTTCTCAGATGTGGGAGACTCATATCACACTGAGCTGAAGGCGCCTTATTGGGCTCCTGTGCACGTGCACGTGCACGTGCGCGCACACGTACATGCATGATGTTGTGATCACGTGCTTTCCAATGCATTCATGTGTACGTGCATGTGTGTCTGTGTGTTGTACGTGTGCGTGTGTGTGCGCGTGCACGCACCCGTCTTGTGGCCCATACACTCCGGCTATAGGCACTCCCAAACGTGCGCGTCGAGACATGCGCGTCGAGCCGCGGCCATCTGTCAGGCACTGCTGTAGTGAAAAGCCCGACTGAAGGCAGCCGGTATAACGTCTTCCATCAGGGCTTTATCTCCTCCCACCCCTCCCCTCCCCCAGATATGTCGTGACACCCATGACTGTCACCAGCGTCCAGTACAACAGTACAAGGGCGTATGAGCGGACCGGTGGGGGGTGGGGGGGCTCACAGTGCTGACACGCAGAGAATGAGCTGATGTGTGGGTCTGCAATGGAACAATTTAAAGGTGCGGTAATCGTTCGTAATTCAATAATCATTATTTGTCTTTTCAAATTCACCGAATCCCTCTTTGCTGTCTGCTTGCTGCCGTCCCTTCATGCTGTAAGAAGGGAACGCAAATAGAGTGGTGCAGACCGCACCACACAACACTATCTTAGCCTTGGGGGCTTAATATCTTTCTCTGTCAATGCTTACTCCACCTTTAATACACACACACACACACACACACACACACAGTTCAATTTTTTTGTGTCATTGCATTCTTCCCCTGCAACCTCGATCTGCATGGAATCTGTCGATATTGTCTGGAAGGGGAAGTGGGGTGCGAGGTTATATGCACCCCTGGCGCCCCAGAGGGCGGGGCAATATTTCACTCTAACAGCCGCAAAAGTGCAAGTCACTTTATTATGGAAGTGGTTTGACTCTGTCGCGCCCCGCTAGCTAGACCCCACCAGACGTCACCACACGACAGCGCCTCTGTCCCTACACTGAGGCGTGAGAGGGTGGTTTGGGGTGGGGGGGTGGGGGGTTCAGGCATGTGGCTTTCTCTGTCCGAGAGCCGGAGCGTTGGCCTTAATCAGGAGCAGCGTTCTGTTAAGATAAAGGAAACATTAGCGGACGTCAGGGTCAGCCTGCTCGTTAACCCTCGTTAAGCGCCTCAGCCTCATTACGTCTCATTAAGGAGACTTATTAAGGAGACGCTTGCAGGCGCACACACACACACACACACACACGAACACATGCATGCACGCACACACACACTCACACACTTAGTAACCTGAGATGTAGACCTGACACAAACTCTTTAAAAAGATTGTCATTGTAGTGCTAAATAAAATAAAAAACCAACATTAGGACACAGCAGTCAGTATCAAACACACAACTTACTCCTAAACTCACACAGAAGGTCTCAAGGACATCTTACATTGTAGATAAACATACATATCTGATAAACACGGTTGCTGAGGACAAAGGTATGAGGACACACACACACACATAAATAAAGGTGCTCTGAAGGATTTATGAGTCATTCCTGTCGGTAGTTAAAAAAGGCTTTGATTACTGTGTGCACTCATACTGTAAGTGCCTTTGTTGTGAGTTCAGTGTGTTTTAGTAGATCGTGAGAAAGTGTGTTGTATGTGTTTGAGTGGATTGTGATAGAGTGAATAGTGTGGGTTTGGAGTGGATCGTGATAGTGAGTCTTGACCTCTAAAGATGTAGCAGGAAAGTATAGTCTTTCCACATCGCTGCTCAGCGCATGCAATTTTTATGCAAAGCAAACATTCCTTCTGATTCTGTTTGTTCCAAAACTAAGTTATGAATTAAACATGGCTGCAGAAGGTTGGGGCATGATGTCTCCACCGCAATTAAAAACCTCTTTTTCTCACTTTGGTTATACACAGTTTGTCTTGTTCTCTGTTGCAGAAAATCACGCCCGGCCAACTGAGCGAGACTTCAGGGACAGCAGTAATAGATCGCTATTAGGTTATTTAGCAGACGGGTTTTTATCCAAAAACGACAGAGTTAGGGTTAGGGTTACAATCAGTTTTGTGTATGTGTTGTTGCAGTGCCAGGTGGCACCACAAGGTGGCATTTCCTACATTGTAGAAATATATTTTGTTGACTTTTCTGAAACCGTCTCCAGTAGTACACTGGGTTAGGGAGTAGAGCGTGTATCTTTGCTTTCAATACTTTAAAACTGCATAGACTACAGTATATTAGTATTGTATCTCGTCAAATAAACCAACAGAAATCCCGTTTGTTGGCTGTAGTAAACTCTCCAGAAGCTCCATCGGCCCCGAAGCTATCTGTCAACCTACTCTCCTACACCCAGAAGCTGTTAACAAGTATTAGGTGATGAAGCCCTAATACAACCTCTTGTTTGACAACCCTGAAGATGACCCTGCCCCCTATATGGCAATGCCTTAATGAGTCGGTTCAGTCTTATGGAACATAATGTGTTTGTGCGTGCGCTGTATGTGTGTGTGTCTACCGTTTGCTTAAGTGTGTATGCACCTTACATATAGTATGTGTGTGTGCGCGAAGGAAATGTACATACGTCAGATTGTCTTTTGTTAACGCTTCGGCACACAATTGACCTTTCCCAAGCTTTGCCCCTTTCACTTGCCGAAAGATATTACAGCTAAACAGACAGTTGACGGAAGGTTCCGTCAGATTAAAAAAATGCTCAACTGTTATTGGATGATATGCAAAAAAGGGCGGGGCTTGGGGAAGGTAAATTATGGAGCAGGGTAATCACAGGAGCCTCCAACAGACAGCATTTTACTCGCTCGCTAGCACAGCGTTTAATGTATACTTAACACCTAGAACACACCTTACAAGCCCACTTACTGTAACAGGCAAACAAACAGACATGTATTGTTGGCAAAATATAACTAGTTGCTGTCGCTATTGGAATTGGTGTTCCTAATCCTCCCTAAAGCCAACTGCATAATATGACACCCCTTGGTTTTTCCAATAGGAGGGGTGGAAACTAAAGGATGGAAAATTAGGTGGTTTAAATCACCAAGAGAGTTCAGTTACCCTGCACTCGCCACCATGGACAAAATGAACACTGTGACTGAAGCAAGTGAAAAAAGGAAAACAAATGAAAGGTCCGATGAAAGTCAAAGCATAGTATGACAGCCAGTTTCTCTGAAAATGGAATTAAAGCGGTATTGAACTCTGAGGCTTCCTTACCTTGTTATTATGTCCTTGCTGACATTTGGTAAAAAAACAATGTATTGTTTGCAAACCAGAACTAGATCAGTATTTTGAGCTTGTATTTCAAAGCATACTGTAGCTTCCTACCGCGTCCTCAAAGCCGATAGCCTATGACATATTTCAGTTTCAGTCAAAAGAATATAACAACAAACTCAAGTAACCAGTTAGTGAGATTATTTTTGTAACCATATATGACGTTTTCAAGAAACAGGGGAAATCTGTTCATTAGTCAGTGCATGCACGTTTGAACTAATTATTAATGGAAAATGGCAGCATAATATTGAAGTGAGTGGAGAGTTTTTTACAAAAACCCAATGCCAAACTAGGCTACCAAACCAAAGAGATGTGCCCAAATAAAATCATGTATATAACGTGCACTTGCAGCTCAAGATACGAGGGGTCACCGATGTGACATGTTATCGTGTTCAAAATGCTCAAACCATCCTGTCATCATAATAACTCATATTGTTACACCTCACCTCTCTCTCCTCTCTCTCTCCTCTCTCTCTCTCTCTCTCTCTTGCTCTGGCCTGTTATCCTCTATCAACTGGTAAGCGCCCCACCACAGAAGATGACAGGGCTATTAGTTTTCCCATCATGCAGTGCGTCGGGGGAGGAGCAGGGAGGGAGGTAGGCTGGGTGGCACATGTCAGTGGCAGCAGATGAAGGCAGAAGGCAGAGAAGCGTCTGTCACGGGAAGGGGGGGAGGGGGGGTGATCTTTGCCAAAGTGTCTTCAATTAAGACGAGCCAATAGACGGAGCCCAGGCATGTCAAAGCCATCTGATGCACCTGGTTGAAAACAGCTTGCATGGTAGAAGGGGTTAATGAATTTGGGGTAGAGAGTCTCGACGGAAAACCAGAGTCTTTACTATACTGCTGTTGTTGTTGATGTTGACGATCTTGCTGATGTGTATAAATGCTTATAGTATCCATAGTAATGCAAAAAGCTCTACTCAGGTGCTACTCCTTGTCTAGCCCTAACAGTATTTCCATTAGACCTACAGTAGGTGACAACAAGCCTGACACGGACAATCTCCATTTGGGCAAAACTATTGTCAGCTGTCAATGTCAAACCATCCGAAGAGGCTGGAAGCTATTTTTGGAGACAGAAGGAGCTGATTTTCATAATGCCATGGGTGAATATGCAGACCTGCAATATTTAACTATACATAGTGAGTGACGATCATGATTGGAGGCGAGATTAGGCTTGACGCACGAACGAAGTTGCCTGAATGTTGCCTGTAATGTAAACTTTTTAAATAAAATAATAGCAAATCATGTAGTTTATTATATTATATTATTCTTACTCTTATTATTTATTGATTTATTGGGGAGGGGGATGCACCCCTTCCCTACCCCACCTATAGGTGGCGCCATAGACGACCATCTAGTTTGCCTATGCCTACAAACACCTTTGATGCCAGCTCTGGAGAAAGTCAGAACAATGGCCATCTTACTATTTCATGTGCACAGTGTTGTAATTACACTTGGGACAATAACCTGCACTATAAATGTTTGACTGGAGCTGTCAGGCTTTGTTAATTAACACCGTGGGTACAGGAATTAAATCAATATGTGACTGACAGAAACAATTTTACTCTATGATTGAAAATCAAAGGGGACAGTAAAGGCAGACAAATCTTCCGGTTAATTGTGTCGCCATAATTAATTTATTTTTCGCCTTTTTTTTCTGCTCTCCTCAGCTACAATACAATGAAGACAGTGGTAGGCAACTTTACAGAACCGAATGTTTAAAGTCATATGGGTTCACGGCAACATATATTATAAATGACTCATATTACTGTAAAGCAGCACAGTGAAACCCATAGCAACCTACCCATTTTTCTGCCACAGGGGGCCAAAGCTGGTACTTGCAATTATGCTGATGAGGTTACAACCTATAGACTATATTGATGTAAAAAGAGACATTTCACACAGACAGATTCCACACAGAATTAGAGTCTAATTAGACTTAAATTTGTCCTGCAGGACGTTCGCATGCAGAGCAGCACGGCCAGAGGTGGCCCCATTCCCAGTACATCTGAGCTGCTCCAGTTCCTTCCTCTGAGTGGCCTGCCTCCATTATTACAGCAGAAAGGGGCGTGTTGGGGACGCTTTAATTGTGTAAAGAGGGTGAATTAAGGAGATAAATGTTGTTTATCATCATGGTGTGTGTTGGTGTGTTGTCTGCGCTCTACGAAGCCTTGCAGCTTCATGTCCAGTCCACCAAGGCTATAGTTCCTCAAGACAGTGAAATCTTTGAGCCAAGAAGTTTGAGGGCATATATTTAGGTTTTATTTTCCAAGCACTCCATTCCTTCCGCTTCCACTCTGATTAAAACCTCACAGAAGAGCTTGCTGCATTTGATTGAATTTAGAGAGCAATTTGTTCAGCAAGGAGAGAGACAGCCTAATCCAGTCCCCACAGACTGCCTCAATAGCGGTTTGTTTTCTATTAATTAACGTGACTTGTGCGAGTGTGTGTGTGCGTGTGTGTGCGTGCACGTGTGCTTGACTTTGGTTACTTTGGTTTCCTCATTTGCATGCTTGTGTGTTTATTTCTCATTTGGAATTGTGTGTTGGATGTGTAGGTGTGTAGGTGTGTGTGCAAACGCACACGTGTGTGTGTGTGTGTGTGTGTGTGTGTGTGTGTGTATGCTGCCGCTGTTGATCTAATCCACTCTCATCTCCCTCTGAATACAACCAATCATCCATTTTCTGCTCGGTCCATTTTCATCTTTGAGTGAAGTCCAATGAAGCTGTCAGAGCACTATAAACCCCGAACATAAATAAAGTTGCAAACACCCCAAAAAGCCACAATATCCTAGACCAGAGGTCTTCAACCGGGGGTCCGGGATTCCCAAGAATTTCCATATCCTCGGTGGTACTGTGCTTTAATTATATAAATATGTTAATAATAACAGTATTTGAATGGCTTAGTTTGTGGCCTACGTTTATACATAGCACTATCTGGCTGCCGAACACATTATTGTCGGCCCGGCAAATAGATATTTTGTAATATATGGGATAGGGCCGTGTTTCAATCAGCCAAGGGGTCCTTGGCCTGAAACATGTTGAAGACCTCTGTCCTAGACTTCACAATGCGTTTCCAATGTGTGGGGCAGAGCTTCAGAGGGAGCACCCTATGGCATTGAAGTTATAATGTTTTTTTTTTTTTTGTATAAACTCACAATTTTACTTTATTTCAGCAGCAGTACTGAAGCTGTATTGAGCTCTTTTCATCCTTAGCGTACCTCACCTTTGGAAGGTACTTACCGCACTGGAGCCTTAGTGGACCAGGAGCTTCTGACTCCAATGACAGCATATACAGTTGGCCTGGAATAGGGAGATGTTAGAGATAACCAAAGGTTGTCCCCACAAGCAAGATTGCAAGTTAATAACACAGGTTATGTCATTTCCACAGGGGTTATACAGTATATACTTTTTTCTGAGTTCCATTCAGACAAAACGTTATTATATAGAAATATCCTATCAAAATAGAGCTGGAAAAAGCAAGCTGTTTTTTTCTTCTCGTCCTGAGACTATTTCAACAGGTAGATAATAGATGGAATCATCTTTGTGTTCCCTCATCTGCACCTATCTGTCGGGAACATAAACTCACCTGTGCTGTTACATTTACTGTAATACTACCTCCTGCCTGTCACACGTCAACTGAAATTATGGCTGGTTGTGGCAATATGGATCTGTGTGCAATCTTATCCCACCATCTTGCCCAAGGCAGGTGTTGCTGTGGTCACACCTGAAGTCATTTAGTGTGTTGTACTGTAATACCAGAATGTTAAATTAGACCAAGGCTCTTACTCACTTAAGCGGCTCATGCTGTTTATGACACATTAATCACGGTTAATGCTATTCTACACACACACACACACATTGGTTCAAGATTTTCTCAGTCTTTTTGGTGCAATGGACCTTTCGAGTGTGATTGACAGGCAATCTGACTAATCAGCAATGTTGGTAAGTAACTATTTTTTCAGTAACTTGAAGTGTAACTACTTACTATTTCTAAAACAGTAATAATATTACAATATATTACTAATCCAAGTAACTAATAGTTACTGCGTTACAATAATGGGATTTCTAGTCCTAGCAAACTTAAGGTAGGCTAATTTACCCAACCTGTCCAATCATCTGGTTTAGGCTGCAATGTTTGCACTTTGGCTGATTGTTGACTCCTAAGGTTCATTATTGTTCCAATAAACAGGATTAAATTCTAAAATGAGCTGGCTACACAGGATGGCATTTTTCTGAAGGGGTGAAGCAGGGTAGTGATTGTGAAATTAATATAGTAATGTAACTAGTAATGTAAATAATTACTTTTAATAGCCAGTAATAAGTAAAGTAATAGTATTAAGACTACTACTACTAATAATGATAATAGAATAATAAGTAACTAGTAACTTTTAACAATACCTGAAAAACTTGCCCAACACTTCTAATCAGAAGGCCGACATAGGTTGCTACGCGCCAGCCACACTGTTGGATAAACAAGAATCACTGTGTTCACCGTGGGTACCAGCTGCATACAGTAAAGTACATTTAAAAAAATGTTTTTATTAAATAGCAGGTTACTAGATTTAAATGAGAAACTGAAACCATCAAGTAGCTAAATCTTGCGTTTTTCCGATTTCGCCTGTTTGTTAATGACACAATGTTAATGGTCTCTGGTGGCGTGATCAGCTCAGAGCCAGGTGGGTCAGCTGTCCGACAGCGAGTTAGGTGGGTCAGCTAACTTCTGGCGATAGGTATCAGATCAGAATATAAATGATCATAACATTTTGCACATAAGCAAAGTTAATGGCTATGTACTGCATGTGTGTTTGATGTTATATAAATTGTACTGACTATTGAATAGTCCAACACCTAGGCATTAGTTCATTGCATACACCATTAAATGCAAAATGGTTGAAGTTCTCATAATCTGTTAATAATACTTTATATACATTTTTATTAGACTGTTTTTAGTTTTGTTTGTAAATTGTGCATTGTGCAATGCTGTACATCAGTCTACTTGTTTGCTGTCGACATTGCCAACAAATTACAGTGCTACAGTGCATAAAAGAGTGACTGTGAATTCCCTCCAATCTTTGTTGTCAATTGTCAGTAGCATAACAATGATATTTACTTTAGACTAAAGATTTTTAGCAAGTTCTAGGCTTTTGCAAGTAATTCATTGCGTTGAAGCTGTTTGTACAAATTATCTAGAGAAATGGACAAATTGGTTTGCAAATGTTAAGAATGAGTCAAACAAATGTACCAACACTCTTCTGGTGGTGGTATACTTCCACAGAGGTACTCTGGTCTTGTACAGTACATACTGTATAATGTTTAATGCATAATTTGTCCTATATTTATGTACGCCTACAGCCTTTGGAGGAGGGATGAAACACATGCCAAACGTGGATTGAGTTCTCTTGAACATTGCAAACATATGGGAACCGCTCGAAGAGGGACACGTTTCTACGGCAACTGCCAGCACATACATTCACTTTTTCGTTAGTTTTTTTCGTTCTTCACGAAAAATCATGTTTTTGTTTTCTGTGCGGCATGAGCAGAGGTGTATGCCCGTAGGCCTCCGGTCTCCACTTACCTCTGAGGCTCACCCCCAAAGTTAGCGTTGCTAGGCCAACAACATTCAAGAGAAGGTGACCTTTCCTGTCTGGCCGTACCACATCCCCCCCCCCACACACACACACACACACACACACCTCGTCCCAGACGAGGCTTGTTAGAAGGGCTTCTCACCTCTTATGCACCTGCCACAGACAACACACCGCCTACCTGCCTGGCATACAGACCCACTCTAACACCACACACACGCGCGCGCACTTTGTGTGTGTGTGTGTGTGTGTATGTGTCTGTGATGAAGGTGAAGATGACAACTCCATTTGGTTCGATATTATATATGCAACAACCACTCCACAAACAGATGGTCCTAGAGAGAGAGAGAGAGAGAGAGAGAGTGTGTTTGGGGGTGTTGAGTGAGAGAGTGTGTGTGTGTGTGTGTGCGTGAGGGGGCGAGTTTTATGTTGGCAGTAATTGCGATGCTATACCCACACCTTGATGCCGCGACTATTATTCATTTGGCAGCGCGGCCTCGTTAATGGTTCTGAAAGCTTCTTTGAACCACAGCGTCATCAACCGCGTGTTTTCAATCAGAGACGTCACACACGCATCTCTGTGCTCGGCCCAGCCGGGCAGTAGCTGGACTGTAGCCTGCCTGGTAAAGCAAGATCCACAATGCACCTGGGGAATATATATACAGTCTGGACACGCTCCATTGGGAAGTGTTTGAGTCGTGTTCGGGTTCATGTTGAAACTACAGGAGCAGCCGTAGAAACCATTTGCCGTTGCTACAGCTGTTAGCTTGGATCGCTTCATCTGGCAATAGCACGTTTTTAAACACGTGCTTATCTTCAACGTCATCACACTTACATGGACGCTGAGGGGCCGGACATGCCGGAGGGCTGTGTGACCGCCATGTGAACACGCTTTCCTGAAAGATAAATGAATGAATGAGAATTCTAGCATTTTTATGCTATTCAAAAGATCCGTACCGTACCTGGCGAAGCAAGAAGCGGAAATGTACGTACATTTTGACTTCTGGAAGAGAGGTCCCATAGAATTATATAGAATATCCCCCAGAACTGTTCCAAATGTGCTGCCATTGAGATTCCCATTATGTTGCTATGTCTTTGGTTATATTCTAATATATTTGCAGAGACTGTAGGATCTTTCCCCCCAAATCTTCCAACCCCAAGGCGATTCTTATGGAAACTTAGTTTTATTTATGGTGCAGGCTTTTAAAATATAGTTTGTTGTTATTTTTATCATGTTGATGCTATTCAGAGGTGTTTTGCATCGTACATTGTGAATCTCTGGTTGCAGTATGTGCAAGCTATGAACATTATGTTTTGGAGGAGGTGGCGGGGTTAGTGTTAGTGTAAGTTGGCGGACCACACGCACACACATTTATAGTGTGAAAGAGTGGAAGTTTACGCCAACATAGAAAACACCTTCCACAGTATTACACAGTAAAGACATATCTGAAGGTGACTGTGTATGTGGTCCAAAAGCAACAGCTTGGCTTCATGAAGCTATGCCGTCGTCAGAATAATAATGAACGCAGGCCTCACCTTCCTTCACCTATCTTTACCACCTATTCCCCGCAGCGGGTGTCCAAACGTATTAGCACTGGTAGTGGAGAATGGGTGGTCTCATATACAACCAACCGGAGGAGATGCAAATGATCTTTTTTTAGCTTTTTAAGATGGTGACCGCGCACCCTGACCTGGCCACTGGGAGTCACTTAAAACAGTTTAGGAGACAGATCTGTTCTGTGTCTAAAATGGACACCTGGCAAGAGTGTGGATGATGAAGGGAAATGGCTAAAGTGTGTGTGTGTGTGAGAGAGAGAGAGAGAGAGAGAGAGAGAGAGAGAGAGAGAGAGAGAGAGAGAGAGAGAGAGAGAGAGACCTTATGATGGCCTGGATACTAAGAGAGACAGTTGGTTAGGCGATGTGGTCCCATTACATCCTGTTAAATTCTTTTTCGACTGACCACACATCAGGCCTGTTCCTCGCCCCCCCCCCACCCCTTCCCTCCCTCCCCCCTTCCTTCCCCCGGCACGGAGAGCAGCTAGTTTGCATATCAAATCAGTACCTCGGAGGCACGACTGGAGCTGGGTCCTTACGCACGCCCGGCAAACAGGGATCTCATTACGGGGGCCTCTATTGCGGGGGCACGACCCCCCAGCTTGCTGCCGCCACAATGGTCCTGTCACCGACGCCATGAATCAGGTCCAACTACGCCCCCATTATCAGCTAATGTGAATGAGAGAAGACAGGAACTGGACCTCCAGGGGGGAGGGGTATGTCGCACTCAGTGGAGACGGTCGCAGGGGAGGGTCTGATCCAATCAGAAACATGGTTGCCCTGCGCTGCAAACATAATTCAGTTAGTGCATCTTTTCCTTGTTTCCCTCCACTGGGCCCTTGCATCTACACACTACTTGGCCGTTTGACTGTGCTAACCTCCCATCTCCTCCTCTCTCCTCCTCTCCTCTCCTCTCTCCTCCTCTCCTCTCCTCTCCTCTCATCTCCTCTTCTTTCAAAGTAAGAGCATTAAGGAACTGGGTCAACAGTTCATCATGGATGACAAAATTGAAGTGGAATATCTGAGTGAAAGTGAAAAGCTGGATTTAGTAACCGCAAACTACAAACCTGATTACAGAGTAATAGTAGAGGACTTCTGTATCAACGGTGTTTTGCGTTTACTGTTAAAGGCAAAGTCACCTACACTTGCTACCTACGGCATCATCGCAAAGTTAAATTGATCTCAGAAAGAGCCTGTTAGATTATTGGATTATTTTGAATGCATCGAGGACAGTGGCACTGGCATCTGACAGACTAAGCATGCATTCAAAGTCAAAGCATTACCAGCACTCTCATCCAACAGTATTCTTTACGATGGACAGTCAATGGATTTAGCTTCCACCTAAAGCAACAGCTTAAGAAATCCCTTCATGCCTTGCTGGTGTCGCTGGTCTCGGGCCAGCTAGGTGGCCAGTAGGGGGCAGCAGAGATCATTCATCGGCTGCAAATGGACAGGCTGTGAGTGCCTCGTAGGGGCATCGGTATAAATCCCCATTACAGGGCGATGGGGCCTGTCTGATGGTGCTATCGACTGCTTATTGGTCAGTGGCTGTACGACGCGATCCGTCCTCATGAAATATCAGCTGCAGGTTTCTGAGTGTAAATCCACCGTCTAATGCGGGTTTGAGCTTTGTCAATATTGGTTTTACCATGTGTTGCAAAAGCTGCAAACTAGGGATTTACTAGCTGCTCATTATTAATATCTACAATATGGTCAAAGCATTGCAGTACAGCACATTGATCTCATTTGAGGATTTATAATGAAATTATCTTTTGGTCTGAATAAATATACTGTACCAGACCGGTATAAATGATAAAATAAAGATTGTTTTACAATATGGTAGAATTGACTGGTCAGCACCTGAAACTTTTCTTTTTTTATGAAAAACAAATACATTTTTTCCGACAACTTTTCTCAAAGAGAATTTGCGGAGTGTAATGATGTCCCTGCAGGTAACAATCTGCTTCTGGGATGCTGGTTGTTTTCCAGTTTATTACTGGAACTACAGAATGTCAAGCTCTGACATTCAAAGGTCGTCCGGCATCGTCGGCAGATTTGATCTGAGATTGACAGGCTGCGCGCTCTCATGTTCGGCCAGTCAACATGCTCGATATGTCATTAGGTGATTTAGAACCAGTCAGGGCTCAAATATGTCATCCATCACACACCTGACATCTGTGAGGGCCTCCAGGTGACCTTAATGTCGTCACCTAACGGGCCAGATGTGAAACTTTTACCTTGTTTGCTTCCTCCACCTGGTCCTGCTGAGGTGGGATTTAACCAAAATCTCACCAGCCTGTTATCAAACACCTCAGTCTAACCCTGCGTTCACACGGCTGACAATATGCTTGTCGCTTATGGGCGTTTCTGGCTTGTGGTTCCTTATTGGTTAGATCATATGATCATATCAATGGGCCTTCACTCCCACTGGTGGAAGCCGTGTCACATCGCTTAGCATTTGCTTAAGATAAACCTACTTTAGCTTGCCACTTGTCTCTTGTGGCACACAGTGGCCCAGCGGGCCACGGCAAGGACTCGGGTTCGAACCTCTGTTGTCTTGGCCTTTCTGTGGGGAGTTTGCATGTTCGCACTCCGGTTTCCCCCACATCCAATAAACATGTCAGGTTCACTCTCTTCTGTCAGTACCAGAGACACTGGCATATATCTGGAGATGGTCCCCGAGCGCTGCTCAGCGGCGGCCCACTGCTCCCTTGAGGGACGGGTTAAATGCAGGGTACGTTTCTCGCTACGTGTATGTGACAATAAAAGCACCTTTACCTTGTTGCATTACATCGCCAGCTCTCACTGAAAATAAATCGGTTGCTGGTAAAACTACATGGCCAAAGGTATGCAGAAAACCCCCACAACATTGTGCTTGTATACGGAGATTGCATGTGCGCTTGACTGTGGCACCTGTTATCATTGAGTGTGGCTAAAACATTACCACCACACATACTTGTTACATAAAGGACATATAATTCTTGTTTTCTATAACAAAGCAAAGTACACTTCATGCTGGAGACAGAGAGAGAGAGAGAGAGAGAGAGAGAGAGAGCAAAAGCAAGCAAGAAAGGGTGTCCCCATGGTGAGATTGAGGATCTCTGTCTCTCCTACAGCCTTGCCTCTGTCTCTTCAACATTATTCACTTCTCTCAGCCCTGCAGAAGCTATTATCGCTCCACAACCTTTCCACCCTCTCCCCCGCATAGAAGCTCCGTATTGGGGGGAGATTGGTGTTTTAAGTGTGGCTTCACCTCAGCAGGAGTCAAACAGAAAACAAAGCAGTGTCTGAAAACAAAGATTGACTGTCACACGAAATGGAGTCAGTGCTAGAAAGGCCAAGACACTCAAACATTCAACATGGCCGTACTAGTGCCACTGGTGCAGACGGCTCTGCAAGGAACACGGTACACATCCCACAACAGATGATATAATGAGCGTTTACAATAGAACACACATCCCACAACAGATGATATAATGAGCGTTTACAATAGAACACACATCCCAAAACAGATGA
>JAODOY010074866.1:0-15806 GCA_025399855.1 Forbesichthys papilliferus
CACACACACACACACACACACACCCACCCACACACACACACACACACACACACACACACACACACACACACACACACTCATCTCTGCTATCTACTTCCACTGATATAACACAGAGCTCACATACTTAAGTGAATACAGTATGTGTGCATGTGTGCGTGCATGCGTGTGTGTGTGTGATAGTGTGGCATGTCTATAGGCCTGTGTAAATCTAGGGATTAGGAATCATGCCTGTAAAGTGGGTCTGTTTGAGCTAATGGTGTGTGTGTGTGTGTGTGTGTGTGTGTAGGTGTGTGGTGCAAGTTGGGGTGTAATAGTTGGCACATGGTACCAATGTCTTCCATAAATGTGCTTGTGTTTAACAGTGCAAATAGCAGGCTAATAGGTACAGCTCTTGTGTTATTGTGGTTTCCTTAGAAAATGTGCGTGTGTGTGATATTTGTACCCATTTTAGTTGGTATTTTCTATTCAGAAAGTTCTCTCAACTATGGGATTTCATGCCTACACCACATAGATGTACCCTGCTCAAAGCCGAGGTTTTAAAATACATGTGAAATGATGTAGTTAGTGAATGTTGCACACTTCCACTTTAACTAGTGACTTGACGTGAGAAAATAGAGATTTCCTGTATGCTATATAGTTATTAACCGGCCGTGCAGCTGCACTGTGTGACATGGGCCAAGAGTGCAACTGCGTGACTGCACGGACCCTGCTGAGCCGAAATGGCTGAGTTCACTAACAGGGGGCGTGCAGGGTCAATTCCAGAGAAACAGGTGTGACTGTACATGTGTATATTGAACTCCATAATATATATTTTTTGCAAATCTTGATTGCAACCACAAACAAAATTGTTAAATTGCGTGATATTGCCCTGTAAATGACTGGATTACATATTAACTCGCTAGATGATGAATAGAAAGACCTCCAGCGCAAAACCCAGACCATTTCCAAACTGTGGAACAGATTTTTTTCATCTTCAGTTTAACCAATGCCAGTGACAAAGATGGATGTGGAAAATGAGTGAAATCTCTTTTCCCTTCTGCAGTAGTGACTCTCATTCCTCTGCCAGCTCTCGCTTTTTGCTTGATTCCATCCATAGAAACAGTTAATCTAGCCTGATATAGTGTATCCTAAAAGGGCTGGTTGCGTTTCCTTTCAGCTGGGCTGGTTCCACTGAACCAGAGCATCATGGATGGCTGCTAATAACCCACCCTAATAGTCCCTGCATTACCTAATGGCTTTATGCTTTCACTGCTATTAAATACCCATTCCCCGTAATGCTGACAGCACCGGCCCCTGAGGTAGGGTCTAGCGTTAGGTAATGGCTGTTTACGCTGTGCCCGTACTGTGGCGGGGTCCATTACCTAGGGTCCCACAGAGGTGAAGCCCAAAATGGAGCTCCCTCAGTGGGGCAATCGGGGTAATGAAGGGTGGGTCTGGGCGTGTAGCTTTAAAGCCACAGACTGGAGTGCAGTGACACACAACATGACCACACACACACACACACACAGTCACACACACAGTCTCTCACATATGAATTACAAGGAAACATTAATATGTTCCATTTCCTCTTCTGCAGAGGACCTAGAGAAAAGACATATTGGCTGACAAACACACACATCCGCACGCTCGCACACGCACACACACACACACACACACGCATGTGCACACACACGCATGTTAATCCCAAATGTGAAGGCTAACATTTAAGTCACTTCTGCTGACATTGGCACAATTAACTATAATGGGATTCACATGTCCGTACTTATAGTAGTTTGAGGTGTTCCGCTATACTGCAGTGCACACCAGCATATAGTTTAAATTGGAGGGAGCCTCAAGTATTTTGGCCCCTCTCGCTCATACTTCAAGAGTTAGCATGAGAGTTAGCAAATAAACCCAAAGTCAGAGTCTTGATTACGGGAGGCTGACTGTAGGACCTAATTGAACACACCCAGCAGGCGCCCCTAGAGGATGGCTGGGTATACACGCTGGGGATGTTGAAGAACCTTACTGGAAACCATTTAGGAAACAAGCCATTTCCGACCACAAGGAACAAGAAAACCGATAGAAAAATTAAGTGATACAGAGTTCACTGGGTTCACATTGTGTGTGTGTGTGTGTGTGTATGTACTGTTTGTGCTTTGTGTGATGTGCTGTGTGTGTGTGTGTGTGTATGTACTGTGTGTGAAATAGGGATGTTAGTCAAGGTTGCGTGGCCGCTGCTAGTTGGCAAGGTAACTGTGGGATGATGAATGATTGCCGGCACTTGTGCGTGTGCTCATTGAATTCGCTTTGTCATCGCCTCGCTGTGGCGCCAACTGACAAAACGCATGAAACATAAACTAACCTCCTGCTGGTGGATAATCATCCCTGCACCATCAGCCCCTAGCATCTACTGTACGTAAACCGCCATCCATCAATCAAAAATGTTCAGCTCCAGCGTGCGATTGAAGGTGTCTGGTCTCCTGTGGGAAAGCCACAGTCTTCAAAAGAGCCAGCGCTTACCATGACGATGCCACACAGCTGCAGCCGTTAAACCAAACGCATTGAAAGACTATGCCCCTTCGTCTGTTCCTGTTTTGGGAACTGACGAAGACTCCAGGTTATACGTCAAGCCGAGGATAGTTAAGGGTTGAGTGGCAGTAGAATCTTAAATGGCACCTGCATATAATTGTCTTTCGCACGGTGGAATGTCTATTTATTGTCTCATTATTCAGTGCAGGTTCTCTGTGCCTTGTTCCCACTGGTTAGTCGTACAAAGGCTGATGTATCCAGCACAAATGCTCACAGAGAGGGAGACTAAGGGCATACATGGTACATTGTTAGTTTCTGTTTCTGTGTGTGTGTCTAAATCCTGCACAGCAGGTACCGTGCCTTTCTTTCTCGTTGACCTAAAGACAACCGTCTTCGCCACACGCGTCCCAGTAAGGACATAACTCTCCAAACACTGTTTAAAAGTCATAAAAGTCTGGATAATATTGTCTTATCTCTCATTGTATACAGTGCACTCCTATAGAAGCCATAGATTGAATGGACAGGAAAGTTCCCCCCAGTTAACGGTTCCCAGCAAAGCTGTGCTTTCCCTTGTGTGTGTGTGTGTGTGTGTGTGTGTGTGTGTGTGTGTGTGTGTGTGTGGGTGTGTGGGGGGGGGGTTGTTATAATTATCTTAAATATATTTTAGCATCTCTTCAGGCTCTCTCTCGAAAGTTTGTGTCAGTAAAAAATAAAATGACAAAATAATTATTCTATTCTGCTCTTATGCATTTAGCACTTTAGTAGTAGGCACTTAGTATTCAGGTAATTAGGAACTTTGTATGATTGAATGATATATTGACATGAAAGTCGACATATGACAATATGCTGTAACTATTCTGATATAATATTAGTTGCTTACAGTTGCTGATGTGTGACCTGTCCAACTAATGACAAATGTACTACATTTGTGTCTGCCACATGCCGTACATGTAAATGTAGTAGATATGGAGAAACGGGTAGGGCGCGAGGAGTGTGTGTGTGTGTGTGTGTGTGTGTGTGTGTGTGTGTGTGTGTGTGTGTGTGCTGCGAGGAGTGGGGGTGAAAGATGACACCCTCACAAGTGCTGTACGAGGGGAGAAAGGATCGCCGGACAAATGCCATCGGAATTGAGACGAGCTAGTGAAAATGGCGGGGGGGATGAAAACCACCGTAGGAAGACAGGTGAGGCCGGCGCTGAGGAAGTGGGCGTACGGGGAGACAGATGAGTCAGGGATGGGTTTCAGTCAGCCGGACACGTGCCGCGGACACAAGGGCCCCGGCACCACAGTGCCACCCGGAGGTCAGACCAGGCAGTGAAGTGAAAGCGAGACATTTCACACACAGCGAGACGCTCAACATGGAGAGAGCCTTGGCACATTACATGGACATTGTGATGCGACCGCCTTGCCAAAGCCACACAATCCCCAGCTTTTGTGTGGAGTGTGTGTGTGCGTAAATGTATGTGTGTCTGTGTGTCTGTTGTGTGTGTTACGTGTGCGTGTGTGTGTTATGTGCTTGTGTGTGTGTGTGTGTGTGTGTGTGTGCACGTCACCTTCAAAGTTCAGCCAGCACAGTCTATCTTGCACCTTTGTAGTGAGCGCCTGTCTCCTATGCTAAAGAGAGTGTTTGTATGAATGTGTGTTGAGGGGGGGGCTGAAAGTGATCTGTATGTTGGGTGGGTGGCAGGGGATTTGGGGGGGGTGGAACATGTTGACTTTGTTTCTCGCTTCAGTCTTTCACACACAGGGTGACCAGGCCAGGCCAGATCACGTGTCTTAACTTCCCGGTGAATACATAACGCCAGGAATGTTCTTTTCTCCTCTATTATTTTGTGTATTTTGGGGTATGTTCCATTACTCTGGACGGACACTGCGTGGAGTTTTGTCTTGTGCGTGTGTGTCTGTTGTGTGTGTGTGTGTGTGTGTGTGTGTGATTCTCTGCGAAGATATGTAAATGCGAGTTTATGTGAATGTGCCTATACATGCATGGAGGTTGAGAGATGGAGAGAGTGTGTGCGTGTGTTTCCATGGGAACATGGCAATACACATTAAGGCTGAATAGATGGAACACAGAGACATGGATAAGTGAAGAGACAAGCTCGGGGCATCAGATGAAAGACCACAGGGATATATTGTGTCGCTCTGCATCATTTATATTCTATCATGCTTGGATCTGATGCGGTCGGATGGCAGGAGTGGAGGCCAGAGGGGAGAATATACGAGAAAAATGTAATTAGGGTCATCCAATTGCCCCCCCACCCTCCCCCCACTCTCTTTCCTCATCCACCTCCAGTCCATTTGATATCTATGTGCCATCTGTGGACTTCTTCTATTTGTATTCCTTCTAACACAATATTTATTTCTTAGATGTTTATCTGGTCTTAAGCTTACCAGACTGCTCTCTAGCATGTACTCCAATGGCAAATAATGTAGTTGTGTGGGGAATGTATTATTGTTAGGCACAGATCTAATGCCACAAATCAGGAGCGGTGATACCTCTTTGGCATGTGTGCTTATATCTGTACTTCTCAATCAGCAACAAGTGCTTTGTGTTAGACCTGTTTCTTCTCCATTGGCTTCTGTGATAAAACAAAATAACAATTAGGTCCTGTCAATCTGACATGAGGCATCTGCAGAATCACTGTCAACTTTAGCTTCATTTAGTATGAAATAAAGTCCCCACTGCAACTGCACAATCGTCTGTGACAGCAAAAATTCTGGTAAACCAGCACTGGAGAAATGTCTTAAGTTGGTTGAGAAAGTGAGACGGGCATGTTTACATTTGTTTGAAGACATATTGCTTTTGCTTCAGTCAGGTGCACTTTCACAATGACTCCATTGTTAGTCCCACAGTAAGATAGGTTTAAACCAGCCTTTGACGGATTTATGAGTCAGACCCCATCCCAGGAATCAAAACTAAAAGCATTTTGAGAGCGCTAACACTTGGCGTTAACATTATGGGCCTTAAATCAAAATCAGTTGGAAGTGGCCGCAAACGTATTTCTTGTTCTGTTGTATCCTTTTACTCAAAACACACATCGAAGGGAGACCAGGCTCTGCCAAGAACGTCCATTGGTCAGGAAGAAACTGTGACCACATGTAGGTTTATACCAATAGACGAGTGCTCGAACAGAAAACCTATTCTGGTCGAGGTCTCTCATCAGTGGCTTCAAACATCCACGAGACTGCCAGCGGACAAGGCTGGGACTGGATCCACCTTTTCTTGGTTCTGGGTCATGGACTGGGTTCAGATAAAACATGTTTCGCTTTCATATAATGCATCGAGCAGAGGTCTTCGACAGGGAGTCCGGGAGGTCCTAAGAGGTACTGCAAGGGGTTCTCCAAATTATTTGATCCCATTTTAACGTAATAAAGATATACATTAATATAAATACAACCTGTGCTATAAATCGGTCAATAATTATTTGAAGGTTTAGTTAGTGGCCTACGTTTATACATGGCACTATACTATAGACCGCCCTACACAATATTGTTGGCCCGGCAACTAAATATTTTATACCATACAGAATGTGATAGGGGGTCCCTGGTCTGACCTAAGGCATGGAGGGTGCTAATGCGACTGAACAGGCAAGCTCAGCTTTGTAGACAAGAGGTGGCAAATGTGCCTTCGTCTTGTTCTTCGTTCCGTTCCCGGTTGTTGCCCGTTGCGATTGGCCGGCTGGGAGGGGAGAGTAGGCCAGAGGCAAGAGACAGGTACAGCAGGACAGCTAGAGAGCAATCCGGGGGGGGGCGAGTGGGGAACAAGGTCCATGCGTGATATCGGCAGTCACATGCCAGGCTTATAATTAGCGATTAGCTTGAGGTGGCCTTTGGAAGAAACAAGTTGGACATTCCTCTTCGCTGCAGCTGTAGGTTACCATCGCGTGCCAGTGTCCCCTCTCTCTCTCTCTCTCTCTCTCTCTCTCTCTCTCTCTCTCTCTCGACCTCTCTCTCGACCTCTCTCTCGACCTCTGGTCAAGGTTGGCGTAGTGCGTGCGCTCACGCAGAGTTGCGATTGGCTGGTTTGCAGAGGCACGCATAGCCCTGCATCACGTGCTCACAGCTGTGTTTAGCTTTAATTACTGCACATGTAGGCAATCACTCATATTATTAGCTGTCTCTCTCACACTCACACACGCACGCACACACACACACACAGAGAGAAGCTCCACCAGGCATGGCCATTCGTCCAGAGTAACGTAGAACTCCAGACACCTCAGCGGACAATAGTTGCAGCTGATGTTGGATGCTGCGGACACGCGCGAAGGCGGAGTTCAATGACATCACGCTGATCCCTGTCTGTAGGCGCGCGTGTTAGGAAAGCCAGCCAACCCAGCCGGGCTTCTTACTTCTGAAACCCGAGCAGCCCATTGGACCAAATATGGAAGCCGCCGATAGAGATTGTGTGACCAACGACCTCTTGCAGTGAAGTTCGCAGAAGGGGCGAGTCTGCACCTGCCCCTAGGATAGGAGACTCACAGGCATGAACATACACACACACAAACACACACACACTAGACAGGGTTCAGATAAAACATGTTTCGCTGTCATATAATGCATCGAGCAGAGGTCTTCAACAGGGAGTCCTCGGAGGTACGGCAGGGGGCCCTCCAAATTATTTAATCTAATTTTAACGTAATAAAAATATAAATTGATATAAATACAACCTGTGCTATTATTCTGTCAATAATTATTTTAATGGATTAGTGGCCTACTTTTATACATGTGTATACCGCCCTACACATCGTTGTTGTCCCGGCAACAAAATATTTGCTCTCTTCCAGCCTTGCAATTACGCACCGGTCAAAAATGGGCCACGAGTATAGAGTGTGTGACACTAGGAAATCCTACGTTAACGGCCGTACAGCTCTCTTACGCCGCGTGACAGCATCTTTCTGACACGTATAAAGGCAGGCGTCCTTGGCGGGAAACAGGTGATAGCCCTCATGTTGAAATCCCAGCAGGGCTTGAGGAGCTGCGCTGACGTATGTGACAAAGAGGTGATCAAAGTCCCATGGCAGGTGGCATTGCCCGCTGATATGGCATGACAGGGATAACATGCTTCTGGCCTCTTCCCTACATATATGCCTCTGGTTTGCTCAGTACCAACATACTGTATGCTTTGACACAGGCTACGATACGCAATTATGTGTAGGCGATGTGTTTAATACAGTTATATGGTTTAGCATATGCTAGCTCTGCACCAACAAAATGTTTTGCATAGGCTGATATGAACAGCATGTTAATACAATTATGTGCATGTATGTTATGTTTCAAATGTATGTAAGATACCCTTTTCGTGCTAAAATGAAATACAAATGTAGTACATGTCTAAATATAAGACCACGTCTTATATATTATTTATTTATTTTTTATTTTTTGTTTTTGTTTTTTGTTTTACCATCACAAGTGAAGGTAAATCATTTTATATCAATCATATATTGTCGTGCCTAAAATAAAAATAGAATACAAAATGTAAAACATTCTGTAAGGAACACATAATTGTCCAAAAACGAATACCACACATTTGTTGGCCAATCCAGATGATAACCCTACAGAATTGTTGGTACACAGGGAGATGGCAAGAGAGATATAAGGTGTTAATGTTTGTGTGAGATGTGCATATTGTAGTGTGCTGTACAGTACATGCATAGAACAGCCACTCTTTGACATGGAGGTGTTAACATATGACATTTGATATCTGGAAATCCCATTGCATGCGTGTGTGAGTGCTTGGTATTCATAAAGTACTCACAGCAAACATAAAAAATATTTGTTGTGCATGTGTGCACTTGTGCTTGTGAAGGTGTTTATACACTACTGACTGTTTTGTATTAAATACAGCAAAGACCCTTATGGAGTCTGATTAGTTGAATAGCTCTAATATATTAGGATTTATATTCTCCATCCACAATGCACAGCTATACACAATTTCAAAGCAGGCATGCAAAAACCTTTCCAAATAGGATATATTCTTCGCAAGTCGCTCTCCGAGCCAACCGCACAGTCTTTTAGTTCATAAAACATCCGTATCTTCATCAAAGTGTGAGTTGCTATTTAGCCTGCACTACGAAGTAACATTACATTAGCCAGACATGGCTAGGAACAAGGCTAATTCTACACTATTTGTTCTACTCTACTTTCTGAATCTCATCCATCAATAGTCTGGCAATAAGCGTTGTATTATCACATAAATCTCCATTCTGAGCCACTGATTCCCAAGCTGTGCATATCATGTTGGCCGTATAATCTCAACAGGTTCATTACTTAAATCGGACAGTCTGGCAAAGTTGTAGAACTCGCAGTAATAGCTGCCAGACTTCGGCTCTTGTCTCGTCCATAGAGGCCGGTGCGTCTGGATTGGTTAGATAAAGGAGGGAACGATAAAGGGTAAAGGAAGGGGTAATTAAGACATGCAGAATGGGGGATGATGGACTGAAAGGGTATAAGACTGACGTCTCATAAAATAGCGGTATTCTCGAGGTCGATGGCCGAGGCAGATTGTGTGAATTTACCCATTGGGTTTTGGTGCCAGGTTACAGAGAAAAGAGAACAGGAATACAGTAGAGATAGATGCTTTTAAAGTGATGGTAGCATACATATTAAAGGAACGGAGGGAGTCTCTATCGAGTGCATCATGTAGACATTTGTGGGTTATAATCCATTTATTTTGTCATTTAAATTAGCACACGTCAGGAGCACACCTAATAACTTATTGGGTGTCACTAATCTCACAGACGATAGCCTCATCCATCACCTGACGTGTGTCAGCGGTCGGTGTTGTGTGCTCGGTGTGTTTCGTGGTACCAGCCTCCAGCCTTACGCCCAGCCAAGTCATGGCTGCGTTTCAGCCCATTGAAGCCACCTGCGCCTGGTCATCCGTTACCCATGAGCACTTTGGTTGTGCTGCCGGCTGCTATGCTTTAGCGCAGCCTCGCCATGAGGCTGTAAATTAAACCGTAAGTCTCCGGTATGTGTGGGAGAGAGATCAAGAGGAAAGCTTACGATGTATATACTATATAGTATAGTATATGGGGGGGTTCAAAATGGGGATCATGAAATGATAAGCGGTCGCAAGATGATTCCATAAATTGATGATTCTAGAATGTTTTGATAAATGATGTGTTATAGTGTGTATAAATCGTACAATGGTTATTATAGTTGATTTATTTTAATCTTGTTTAAAAGTGTTTCATGGCTCACAAACTCTGTTATGAACCGCTGGTAGGCCAACAGGACTGAAAGAACGCCTATTAAGGGGGATGAGATTGGAATGATGAGGCCCAGACATCATTGTCTTCTGTTACACCCGCGCACACACACACACACACACACACACACACGCACACACACGCATGCATGCACGAGGAGTCTCTTGTCATATACAGAGCACAAAACCATACACACTCTCTTCATCACTGTCTTACACACACATGTGCACGCACACCAATGCAAAGCACAAAACAACAATATATACACTTTCTTGATCTCTGTCTCACACACACACGCGCACGCACACACGCACGCACACACGCACAAAAACACACACACACACACACACACACACACACAAACACACACCAAGCAATTCTCTCCAGTTTTAGTCATGGTGATTTCTGGATCCTTTTCTTTTATTCCTTTACACCCAGGAGAATCCACCTACCCCACCCCCGGTCGTGCTCCAACATGTTCCAGACTGTGGAAGTAGAACCACATTTCATAAATCAATAACGGACGCAAAGATAAAAGCGCGTTCTTATCCTGTCGGAGACCACCATTTTACACGGGCTGGCACGGGGGAAACGGGCACTTCAAAATTACACTTGTCAAATCACTGTCGGGCGCACCAACAACGTTGTTACTCTTGCAGCCACGCTATACGTTGAAATACTTTGAATTAAAACCTCCACGGTGGGCCTTAGATTGAACACGCTGCAAGTTAAATGCACCCTGCCAGCTGCCAAGCACCTTCCATATGACCTGGGAATTTCATTACACCAATATGCTCGCGCTGTTGAGCGAGATTTCACACCTTCACACTTCCCAGGGAACTGTTGGTGGCCCCGATCTGATCTAATATCCACACGTGTGCCCCAACTTTCACGTTTATTAGCCCCACCTCTTAGCATGGAGATCACATGAAGGAACCCCAACAGCACTCCTGTGCCTTCGGGGGGGGGGTGAAATGTACAAAGTATCTTGGCTCTGTGTGTGTGTGTGTTGGCAGAGTTGTAGAGTGGGTTGCTTTTAGGCGTACAACTGTGTGTGTGTGTTTTATTTGTTATTTTTGTGCACCTTAAAACACAGTGAATGAGAAGTCTCATTTACAAAGAGGACAGGGCAACCGTAAAGGTCACACAGCATATATGTTTGCACACCTATAAAGCGCCTTGAGTGTTGTGCGTTTGTGTATGTGTGTGTGTGTGTGTGTGTCTGGGTTCATCATTCACACGCACACACATTGAAGTTTAATATTCTGAGCAAACACACTGTTTGTTGTCATTTCTCCTTATTTGATGGTCTGTGACGCTGTTGGCTGTTTTCGCTGGTGTGTTCTGACTATTATGACTGGGTCTGTCTCCCTGTGGGGGCTGGGTTTTCCTCTGCCTTCACCTCCTATTAGATGTGAGACGCATTGCCTACCCAGCCAGTCATCGCCCACCTGCCACTCAACACAAACCACCTGCACGACATCAAAACAACGGGCTGCAGTGGCCAGACGCTTCTTCTTTACCTTACTTTCAAAGCCGTGCACGCCAGCGAGGCTAAATGCGCAATGGCAAGGCTAATGCGTTTAATGCATCGAAGCGCTTGCTTATACAAAATACACAAATGGACTGTCAGAGATCAAAGCAAACCAAATAAGCCAAGGCCTGGGGATTTACAGTCATTTAGGCTCTTGTGTAATGCATCATTTCTGAGGACCGAAAGAGTCATGTAGATGCATAAATGTGCATGCATGCGTGTAGGCACACAAACATGCGTTTGCACATTGCACGCGCACACACACACACACACACACACACTTATAACCTTGTCCTTCACCCTTGTCACTGCATGTCAGGAAATTTCCCACTGATGAAAACAACATTCTGTATTTTGAACACACTCTCACGGGCGTGAAACAGACACCGATGTTCTTACGCACGCCTGTGTGTAGTCACACAAACGCAGTCTGAAATACCCACCCTCACAGACCACACAGTCTTGACCACTTGTAAGAGACCAGTCACGCAACACTTAGAGTTGAAAATGGAACAAGGAGTGGTCTGGAGGAAAGTTGTTTTCACAATCATGGTCGACTGGCTGCTTTTACTGTTATGTGCTGTATGTTGCATGTTGCAGTAAGTCATTTAAATTCATACTGTAATGAAAGCCATCATAGCAGCAATCCACTAGAATGGACAATAAATGTTTTTTTATTTCTTTACATTTAAACGAGAAATACAAAATGTTTAAAATACAAAGTTCTTAGTGGCTAAACTGATCTTAGACTTTTGCAGTTTTATTTTTTGTCCTTTTCTGAACAGGAAAAAAACAATCCACCTCACTGGATCTTAACACTAGCTGGTCTTTACTTTACTTGCCTCGTGGCAATCAGAATCGCATCGCATCGGAATAGATGTTAAACATGCACACATTAACCAGCTCATAATGTAACGTGTCCCGCTAGCAAAAGGCTAAAAGAAAGTGAGGCTATTTGTGTGACTGGTGGAGAAATGTACAGCTGCCGATTAAGTCACCGTACTAACTTATATTCATTTATTTGCAAGTGTCGCAGTTGGTTTGTCCAGTCTTTGTACAGTGGATGTGCAGAATAGTCTACTGTCATCTCACAAAATGCAACACGGGACATGCGCAGAAGAACGCAACCAGGAAGTAATTGTGTTTAACCGTTTACATGGTAGAATTGTTCTTTCAATTGGGTCATGGAACGGGTTATACTACCTCACTGCTTCGGAATGAAATTTAAATCGGGTTCTCTTCTGACCGTGGTGTTTATATGGAGCATTTTCTTTCGGGTTAGGCTTTTAATCCGATACCAATCAGATTAATATGGTCCATGTAAACGCAGATAATTTCGACCTACATGTCCATCAAAAAGCGTTTACAGTATGTAACTGCATCCAGTACTAAACATGCAGCTAGGCAATTCCAGTCAGGCACCGGTGATAGCGACAGCTACTGTATCTAGTATCTAATATGAGCAGGGTCTATTTCGTACTTTGTTGTCTTTTTTGTTAATGGATACGCTCACGCAAAGAAAAGCAAACACTTAAAATCGGAGTTGAATATACGTACATGTTACATGTCACATGTTATAAGTGTAGCAATGGATAGGAAGTTTGCATCACCACTGTTGTTTACGATATAAGATAACAAATGTGCCGATATCGTTCACCCATGTAGGTCTGGAAGAAAGAGGGTTTTCTCTGATAATCAATAGGCCTGCCCTTGTTTGACACCAGCTAATCTAATTGTGCCCTCTGCGAGCCGAGTTTGAACCAGTGAACTTCCACTGACCCCCTGAGCCCTGCCAGAGCTCTGCCAGGCGAGACATTCGACAGCTGGAAGGTGAATCATGACAGTGTGAATCACATCCTTTTCCTTCTCCCTCTCTCTCTCCCTCTCTGCCTCTCTCTCTCTGCCTCCCTCTCCATTGGTGTTTATAGCCACGACATTTCCTCCATCCCAGGGGAGAAATACTTTGGTGGAAAAACACAACAGCCATGGAGCACTGAGTTTACAGATGGCTGCCAGGGTTCATGCAAACTTAGCAGGAATAAAATGAAAGTGGAATTCGGAAACAATCACTGAGCACTGCGGGTGACCTCATTTGATGCCGACTCTTAAAATTATGTAAACTCTTTAAATACGGTCACATTTTCATGAAAGAATTGTTGACTGTAGTCTTTAATTTTGCGTTTTCATTTAAATTTCTAGTGCTATGATTGTGTGTGTTCTATATTACATGCTCGGTAAGCGCAAATAGAAGTGATGCTTTGTTGTGGACTGGCTACGCGTTGCTAGAGAGTGTCCTCTCTCTCAGGCCTGTCATAAAGCAGCTCAATTGACCCACACAGCAAGACGCTGAGGAGAATCAGATGCCGGGATTTCATGAACACCAAAGTCGGGACTATTGGTTAAAGAGGGGCTTCACTGGAAGGTAGCATGCCTTCAGCAAGTGCAGAATCAGAAACAAACGTAAACGGAACACCCCCTTAGCCCTACTTCTCCATTCTCCCATTCAAACCTCATGTTTCTCTTCCAAGGTCAATTTAATTTTCCCGCGGTCGAGAGCTTAGCTGGCGGCGGGCACGGGGATTATATGTGATGAGGGGGTGAAGGTTGGATGGATTGATTGAACCTGTGTTCCCACCGATGCGGTATCACGTTCTGCTATTTTCATTCGGCTCTTTATTGCTCCCAGTTGTTGGGTTAAACAAAGTAGAGGGGCTTTAGAGGCACGGCCCGCTGCTTTGCTACAACGCTTCGGTCCCTGGAAGCATCTGTTGGAGAGAAACGTCACAGTAGCTAAATCAAGATGAGTCACGGCTCTGGGAAACAGACAGGACTGGTGGCAATCTGTGTGTGTGCATGTGTGTGCATGTGTGTGTGTACAAGTGTTTTTGCTCATCTCAGCATCAAGACTAGGATACAAGGAGCATTATGATTTTGGGAAATGGTTAAAGACCCTTAAGTGTTTCCAAAAAATCTATTTGTGTTATGCATTATTCACCATATATTTAAAAACAGATGTAAAACATTTGTTTTGTGCACATAAAAATACAGTTTATACTGTATACAGTAGTACCTGTTACATATTCATGTCTAACAGCAGGTTTTTCTTAAACATTTAACCAGTTGGAAAGGGAAATATTTTAATATTTTCCCAAGATACAGCTAAAACATTTTTATTTGAAAAAGAAATTCCTCAGAAGCTGAAAACAAGGTTTTTACCTGATTTCAGGAGGCATTAGGTGGTGTTCACTGGGGAAATGGTAACTGGTTTTAGAAACTGGAAGATGAAAGGAATGATGATAAGGGAAGAAATAGAGAGAGAGTGGAGATGGAGAATAATCGTGTTTACAATGCCCCTTACTGATAAAAAAACAACACTTACGTATGCGTATGTACGTGTGCAAATGCACACGTACATACACACACTTGGACCAGCGTTGATAGAGAAATTGTTTCCCAGACCACATCAGGCTGAAAGCTCTTGTCAGCGATCTAGTTGAGCATGTCAGATTATGGCCTTCTCATTCTTTATGGGAATCTGTGTGCGTGTGTGTCTGTACTTGTGTGTGACGGAGGAGTTTAATAGAACCCCTTTTTTGACAGTCTGTGGTTGCAGTATCTGTCTGTGTAGACACTAATAAGGGATGTTGGATCTGGGCTGTGTACCATGCACATAGTTTCTCTGACACACACACATGCACGCACACACACACGCATGTTCGACTTACACTACATACATTCCTAGGAGGCACGGCTTGCTAGTTGTGCATCCATACCAGCTGTGGCCCACGAGCGGTCCGTCCCAGAGAGGGGAGGCCGTCTAGCTGTAGACATACCGCCTCAGGCAACGTCCAAGCACGCCGCTACAGTTCAGCTGCAGCGCATTTGTGTGTCCATATTGTGTGTCCACATTGTGTGTCCACATTTTCCCAGCAAACCTCTCTCTGCCGCATGCATATTTATTACCGCTGGCCTTGCATGTGTGTGTGTGTGTGACAGAGAGAGAGAGAGAGAGAGAGAGACTGAAATACTGAAAAAATGAGAGAGCATAAGGAGGGATCTAGATATATGGTGAGGGTGTGTTAGCTTGTTGTTTTCTTTCCGTCCTGGGACGATAGTTGCTGCAGGTCCATTTGTACAACTCTCAGCACCTGCAGGAGGACAAGGACACAGCCCCCCCGTCCCCCGTCCCCCATTCTCATCCTTCACACGTCATGTATTCGTTGTCTGTGAACGCGCCCCATCTCGCCACAGTTCTACAGTATATTTATACCGTGTTCATCTATATGGATGGACTTGCATGGGTTTACTCAATACTACCATATTGTTTTGTGTGTTGTTATTCTCTTTGCTGTTCCTTCGATTCTGGATATTTTCCAGATAGTTAAGCTTGAATTCAAATCTAATGTGTAGAGAGATACCGTAGACAGAAAGAGTTATACAGTTAAAGCATTACTAATTAACTGCTGCTGGATGTCTCAGAGTAGCGTTCTGTCTCAGCAAAGCATTCTGTCTCTCTCTCTCTCTCTCTCTCTCTCTCTCTCTCTCTCTCTC
>JAODOY010074877.1:0-38698 GCA_025399855.1 Forbesichthys papilliferus
CTCCTGAGGAAACCCATTTCGGCCGCTTGTACCCGTGATCTTGTTCTTTCGGTCATGACCCACCCTTCATGACCATATGTGAGGGTAGGAACGAAAATTGCCCGGAAGATCGAGAGCTTTGCTTTCCGGCTCAGCTCTCTTTTCGTCACAATGGTGCGGTAAAGCGTTTGCAATACCGCACCCACTGCTCCGATTCTCAAGCCAATCTCTCGCTCCATAGTCCCATCACTCGCGAACAAGACCCCGAGGTACTTAAACTCCTTCACTTGTTGTTAAATATGTAAAAAAGAATTAAAAAAAAGTAAATATGTACAAATGAATGGCAACTCACAAAACCACACTGCATCATTTAGTGTGCAGATGTTCCTCTGTTGAGTTGCAGAGGAAAGGATCCAAAGAGCTAGATGAGACAATGCGTAACGACAATGTCTACCAAGATGTTTCTGATCTTGGTCGCACACTGCTACCAGGAATATTCCAACTGTGAATGGAACTGTTTTTATTATTATAATTTTGACTACAGACATTAAAGTGACTACAGATTTAAAAAGGCCCTAGAGTGTTTCGAACATTGGTGTGGTTATGACGACCAGCTACACCGAGGAGGTAATATCTGAAGTGGAAACACTTTTGGTACATGGTACCGAAAGTGAATAATAAAGTAATTGCGTGATGTGTTGGAACATTGAGCCGAGTAGTCGAGTCAAGCCGGATGCGGTGGAAAGCTATACTCTCAAGGGTTTTGCTAGTTTTACTGAAAAAAGTAGTTTAATAACCATGAAATATTTCAATGCCAAGAACCATCACAACTATTATACTAATAATTTCCCACAAGGAAAGAAACCATTCCACTCTAACATACATTTCTCCCGTCCAGACCTCCTAATGACCCAGATACAGTACTGGTTTACCCCTGTGTCAATAGCAACGTATGACTAATGCTGGCAATAGGTCTCTCCCTGCAGAGAGGCTGTCATGTATGTGATCTGGCCCTGTGATGGATCTCCTGGCTGAGCCAAAGAGTCTCAAAGCACCCACAGCATCTTAGACGCCCCTGGTGCTCCTCTCTTGGTCCCTTCCATCAACACTGTGATAGGCTGTAAGAATCTAGCTAATACACAAACATGCGCCTCCCTACTGCACTGTATGCAGATGCACATGAACATACTACGTATCTTATCAGAGATGCGATAAGACACTTCTTCAAGTGCATATGTGTGTATGTTCATTTGCTTGTAAGGATGCAAATTCCTCCAATAAAGTGAGTGTGTGTGTGTGTGTCTGAGAAGGGGAGGCTCATTAGGGGACAAGTGATTCCCATCTGGTTTCTGTACAGGCTTGTCATCCTTCATATCGTTCAAGCTGTGAGAAGGACTCCAGCCTCAACTGTGCAACACCAAATACTCTTGTTCATATAGTGGGCCTAACCCATGCAAAACAAATAGCTTGCTTTTATCAACACAGACCCATGTAACCAGCGCAGGGTTATATCACTGACAGCAGTATCCATGGCCATGGAATAACAATCAATAAGCCAGCAATGCAAAAATAATATTCACATCTTCTACACTCATGTCAAAAATATGTTTGAGTGCAAAGCTTCAACTATGAACTGTACCATAAAAATGCGTGCAAGTACAATATGAACGTGTTGGCACATGACATGAACACACACAGTATAAACGTGTAATGTAATGTTTGTTGAATGGTTCTCAGCAGGATACCGATGGAGTGCCTACTCTGAAGAGGGAATGAGTCCTTACCCCAAGTGAAAGAGTTCAAGTACCTCGGGGTCTTGTTTGCGAGTGAGGGGACATTGGAGCAGAAGATTGGCCGGAGAAACGTAGCAGCGAGAGCGGTATTGCAATCATTTTACCACACCGTTGTGATGAAAAGAGAGCTGAGCCGGAAGGCAAAGCTCTTGATATTCCGGGCAATTTTTGTTCCTACCCTCACCTATGGTCATGAAGGGTGTGTTATGACCAAAAAAACAAGATCACGGGTACTAGCGGCCGAAATGGGTTTTCTCAGGAGGGTGGCTGGCGTCTCCCTTAGAGATAGGGTGAGAAGCTCAGCTATTCGTGAGGAACTCGGAGTTGAGCCGCTACTCCTTTGCCAAGGAGTAGCGGAAAGGAGCCAGTTGAGGTGGTATGGGCATCTGGTAAGGATGCCCCCTGGGCGCCTCCCTTGGGAGGTGTTCCAGGCACGTCCAGCTGGGAGGAGGCCTTGGGGAAGACACAGGACCAGGTGGAGAGATTATATCTCCACACTGGCCTGGGAACGCCTCGGGATCCCCCAGCCAGAGCTTGCTGATGTGGCTCGGGAAAAGGAAGTTTGGGGTCCCCTGCTGGAGCTGCTGTCCCCGCGACCCGACTCCGGATAAGCAGAATACCTGCATGCAGAACAGAGGTAGATATCGAGGTCTAGAGAATGCTATAGGAAAAATGGGGCTCGGGGCTCTGCACATACAATACACAGTGGTGTGTTGTCAGTGTAGCCCTAGTCACTGAGGATAAATGTGGGCCAGTTTAGTGGGGCAAGAAGGGAAAGACACACACACACACACACACACACACACGCCATAAACTCTGTAGGGGTCTAATTCTTTGTTCCCATCCTCCATCCTGGTCTCTTGGCAGTGTGTTACGTTACACTCACACAGAGAGCTTCATCCGCTCACTGTGTGAGTTTCCTGGCTGACTCGCAATGCTAAGCTAATGCTGCTTGTTCTTCCATGTTCCAAACTGTAATGGAGCATATATGGTGTGCATTCATCCTACAGCATGGATGTGCACATTACTGTGTGTGTGTGTGTGTGTGTGTGTGTGTGTGTGTGTGTGTGTGTGTGTGTGTGTGTGTGTGCTGTATCTGTATCTGTATGTGAGGGTAATGATAGAATGGAAATGTAGCTACTCAAAGGAAGCGGTGCCAACAAGACTGAACAGTGTTCTCTTTCTAAGAAGAAATCCTGGGAGTGTCTACTGAACGTTGGGAAGCAATTGTAACCTAAACACATCCCTTGTTTATGTTATTTTTCTTTCTGGGATCCACTACAAGTCCCTCAAGTCAGATGACAAATGGAATATGCACAGAAATGTAATTAAAAAACTGTCTGTTTGCTCTGAAAAGCGGCCAGCGGAACCACCTTTGGGTTACCTTATATTTATCCTCATTAGTGTCATAGCTGGATGTGACTTTGGTGCGCTAGAAAGAGAAATGAGTGAGATGTGGAGCCCTGTTGTGTAAAAGGCTCAGAATTGATGATGCAAAACCTGTGTTTGGGCAGAAAAGAATATTTATTTTAGTATCCCTGCCTCTGGCAAATACTGCTCTGCTGGTTGTCATCTGAAACAGTTTCCTCTGACAAACGATATCCTTGGACTTTAAAGAGATGTTTTTTTTTTATTTCTTTGTCTGTTAAAATTTGCTTGGACCAGTGGAACCAACTGATTCAATAATTGTCCAGTCCACCATTGATATCATTGCATATCTCCACCATAGTGTTTATACAATACAAATTAAACTGTTTAAATATATATACATACATTTAAAAATGTAGCACATTCTATTTTGGATGAAATTTGTGTTTTTCTCTACAAGTCAAAGCTTATAATATTTTCTGGGTTTAGAAGCCAGCAGTAGCAACATTTGAGATGTGCTCAGCTGTCCTCTCCATTATACCACCCAGATGGTGTCTCTCTAATGTTAACTTCCTATCAGCACTAGCAAAAAAAGCACAAGGACGTGTCAATCACAATCCCCAAGAGGTCCAGGGCAGTAAATAGCAGGACCCTCTAAAGCAAGCGTAAACTTGTCACACTATGAAACAGTAACAAACTATTTATGCGTTGCTCCTAATGTTATTATTAACTGATAAAAGGGGTGAGATGAGAAACATCCAGACCCACTTATATTAAAGTGAATCTCTCAACTGATTAACAGTGGTTGTCATTATTACAGCCTTAATGTGGGATAATGTCATTTTTACTGATTATCTTTACATTAAGTTCCAAAAACATTTGGTTGATGGGCACCCCATGCCTATTGCAGGTACGTTGGGGTTGTGGGGTTGAATGATTGGCTGCTTGGACCGTGTTATAATAGCTCGAGGAGTTTTGAGGAATGTGGGTTTGTCCGTCTCCTGCAGTCCGTTACTACCCCCTCTCTGTCCCCTCCCCTCTCCCAATCAGGGCAATTCCCTACGATTTCTCCCTTTCTCACAAAGCTGTAGTTCAATATTCCGTTGTGGGGCACAAATCATATTCTGGTCTTCTCGACGTCAACGCACTCCAGTTGTTTTAAGGTATTGTGTATTATTAATTCAAATAGTTGCCAGATGTCCTGACAATCATTGTTTTGTCAAAATGCTATTTACTGTGGGTTTTATGATTTATGCATGTAAATAGGGCTTAAATTGTATGAATATTTAGCATAACGAATAGTTTAAAACGTTTTTTATAAAGTAGGAAAAGTACTGAGGTTAAATTTGTTTTACAGTTTGCTTTAAATAAAACCCACAACACGTATTCACGACTTTCCGTTTGTATATCACTTTTCTTACATATTCTCATTTTATGGATAGACTGAAAATAAATATATTTGAATAAAACGCGCTCTAACAATTTTCCCACTCCGATACAAACTTTGAGGCGGAAGCTTTCCAATAATCCCATTCATAAAGTTGTGCAGTGACGTGCAGCCTTCGGTCAGTTTATTGTAGCGACATTATATAATTATTATCGTGTCAACTTGAAAAAAGTTGTTCATATAGACTATATACATTATTTAAGGTGTGGCAAATTATGTTATTTAAATGTATAATTTATTTGTGGCATTATCACAAAACACAATCTATTTGTAGATCAATTTGGCTGCAGGCGATCGGACCGGGACGACGATCTAACCGGTCAGTTAGTTTGACCGTGTGCGTTCAGGATAAAGAAGGGCTCTGGCTATAGGTAATCGATCAGGCATTTCTTTTGTTCGGTCCCGTGCATTGATCCCGCCCTCATTCTACACAGTGGAGAATACGCTATGCCGAGACCACAACCTTTAGGCTACAGTGTGTCTGCCTGTTGAGTTTTATTTGAAAATGTCTCTTAGTTTATGTTTGCTTGTTATCTAAACTGGGAACTGAAAAACAAACAGTGGATTAATCCATAGGCCTTTTGTTCTAATTAAACTCTCATTTGCTTATTGCGTTACATTTTGTGTACAGCTAGAGTAAACTTGGTTCGCGTACGCGTTCGCGAGCGTACGTGCGTGCTAGTAGTGATAAAAGACACCACTCAAGAAGCTCTCATCTTTCATTACAACGAATGTGAGCCACATACTAAATATTGTGACTGAAATATATGGCTAAAGCGTCGTTCTATCTGAGTGGTCAGGAGGCTGACTATTGAACTTTAGGTTAGGCTATACAGTATATCACTAGGACCATAGTTCAGCCTCAAAACAGGCCTAAACAATCCTGAAAGAAGAGGAAATTAACCTTGTGCTTGTCCAGTTGTACTATATGTACTGTGTGTACTTTTGAGATGTTTCAGTTTAATATTCCTTGATGCAGTTCGGGCGATGTAAAACTAACACAGGGCATTTCATAATTGGAAGTAACTTTATCTAATCAGTACTATGATAGGCACGCATCACACAATACATATGCCTAATGGTGTGAATCATTTATTGCATGTCTGTTATTATGATTTTCTTTTTGCGGTTCAAACATGAAATATTATGTGTGAGAGAATGATTAAGTTAGAATCTGAGTGACTGACTGACTAGAAGCTGTTAGAATCACTGTGATCCTCTCTTCACTTTCATTCTAGCCTACTATCCTTTCACACTATTTCCCTCTAGCGCCCTCTACACACTAGGCATTCTTCAAGGGGGAAAAGGTGCCCAGTTTTTGATAGATTTTTCTTATGTTATAAAGTGAAACATTTTTATTTGAGCAATATTACCATAATTTTGATTGTCTTTTATCTATGGTGTTTACAATGTTTACAGTTGTTGCTGGTGATAGGCCTGTTACCATTCTTCTGTATTATATTTACAACTTGATTTATGTAATGTTATATTAATTGATGTATGTTTGCTTTCAAAGTCATATTAAATCTAAATTTTGCCACATAGAGCCTGCTATTGTAGAAATCGTACATTGCTGAGGATGAAGATAATGTGGCCTATTTAAACTTGAGGATATTTTACCAACGTAATCCAGTAGTAATCCAGTAGTCCCACCTGCTGGTAAGACACTATTCAACATGTTAAACACTCATTTCTCTCTTTTTCCAGCCCTGACTTTGGAGCCCGACGTGGTCTGGATCCAAGTCTAGGTCTTCCAGTGTGTGTGAGTGCAGCTCTGCCCTACCTGGGTCCACGCTGTGGGCTGACCCTGAGGCTGAGAGTCAGTGGTAACCAGGGGTGACATGGCTGGAGGACACCCAGAGGGACTTATGGGATCAGGGAAGTCAGCCCAGGCGTTGCTGGGGTGGGCGGCCATGTGTGTTGCAGTGGTCCACATATCATGCAGTCAGACCGGGGATGGGCCGTACCAGGCCAGCCGCTTCACAGGAACCCAGGACCAGAGAGAAGCGCAGAGGGTCCGACGCCGCGGCCAGGAGTCCTTGAGAGGGTAAGGAGAGAGTGTGGCTTTGTTGTGTGCCTGTTTACTGTATGCCTGCATTTATGTTAAACAAATGCCTCTGGGGTTTCTGAAGTTATATTGTTTAGGCACTAACTTGTACATTGCGGATGTGACAGATAAGGACCTCATGCTGTGGGTGCGCATCACTATTTTAGTAGTACTGTGTGTGTGTATTGGTTTACAATGTACAGTAAATGGCTTCCCCTTCTCTGACTTCTTGGCAAACTGCTTTCAACTGCTGTGTTTTCTGGGCTAATGCCAAGCTAGCTGTGTACCAAATTATACTGCTGAATACTACCACATTGTTTTCTCAAAAACAGCACATGTTGAACGTTAGCAGGCTACTCGCCACATAGAGATGTATGGCAAGTTGACATGTTCATGGGAAAGGGAGAACAAAGGCATAGCCTATTTACATCTAATGAGAGAATGATGATTGAGAAGCGTGACCCACATTCCATTAGGTTGAGAAAGGAGTTCCGGACGGTTGGGGATTGTTGGCAACTGGGAAGACATGGCATCCATGTATGTGTATCTGTACGGATCCATCCCACACTGGGACTCGAACCCTGACTTTTGGAGAGTCATAGGTTAAAACACATGGACTTCAGCATCAGTTGCTAGAGTGTTTCTTGAGGTGTCAGAGAGTGAGGTTTACTTAAAGGTGGATTCAGCGATCATAAGCTTGTCAAATTCAGTGAATACCTACTCGCAAAAATAATCCAGTGTATCTACACAGATTCTGCTCTGTAAATAGAAACACAAACAAAGTAGTGCGGACTGCAACACTATCTCTGCGTTGGCGATGCGTGTCAAATGTGTGTGGGCGGAGCATTGAGGGCTGTGCCGTTGACGGGAGATGTGAAGAGTTCACATGAAAAAACCTCTAAAGCCCAAGCACCACTGAAGGCGTCAGTCGAGTTTTAGAACTGGTTTTTTAGGTTTACGGTTTAGTACGCGGTTCTGTTTCTTGGGCGTCAAGCCATATACATGCATTTAATATCTGCAGATTTCTGAGCTCCTCCGTCAATTTGACTTTAGCTTTGGATTGTTGCATTACTTGACGCACCACCGAATGACGCATCTGAAGAAAAAGTAGCAATTAGCAACTTAAAACAGCAATATTTATTAGGTTTCTTTAAGTGGGCTCACTTATTTCACCTTATTACAATGAAAAGGCTGTGTGTCACTGAATAAAAAGTAATATCTTCCAAAAACGTAACAAATTATTTAAATATTGGCAATTTAATAAAAATGATGTCAAATGGACTTCTTCATGTGCTGCTTTTGAGTTCAAATATCAACAATGTTTCTCCAGAATGCCTAACTCCTTATTTAACGAACACAGTTATAGTACCTGGCCACCAAATTATGCATCTGTAAAGGTGGTGTTGATAAATAATGCAGATTATTTGGGAGGTTATCTCAGTTGTGATGTAAATTATTGAGCGCAGAAACATTTCTGTTCCCACTGTTGCTCCTCTTTGTCAACCTTTTAAACCAGAGTAAATTAGGGTGGGGGCATATACTATATGTCAATTGAGATGGAGTTTTTACTGTATATTTTTGCCTTTTCAAAAAACAATAACCGTTTTCAAATATTGACATCAGGTATTCCAATCAGACTCTTGTCACTTCATGCGGCAGCTCAACTCAATCCATACGCTGCAGGAAATGAGGTATTGGTATCAACCCAGGAGGTTACAACAAGGGCTGCTTGTTTCACTGCTGCAGGTGTCAACAGAAAGCATAAGAAAGAAGTAATACATAAACAAAAATGATAGACATGGTGACAGAAGGAGAGGAATAGCTCAGTAAGAAAGAGCTCACCGCCAAGCAAATGCTAAGGTAATATACAGTTACGGTGTGAGGACAGAGCTGCCGTTATGCAGTGGTGTTTTGTTAAACAACATGTTCAGAGGTGATTCATCCTGTGTAATGTAATTTGGCTTGCCTGTCTGTCATTCACTGTGATGGACATGAACATGTTGAACTACCTATTTCCCCAGTATGGTAGAGCAAGACATTATTGAAAGGTGTAATAACTCATGTTCCAGTTCACCTTGGACATTCTAAGCCACTTCTACTTTATAACATTGACCGTCCCATGAGCCATATTCACACGTCTTACCAATAATTTAGGCGAGTGACAGTGGAATTGTGTTAACCGGATGATCTAAATGTGTGATGATTGACATTCACAACCCCTCTGAAGACAGTGAGATGTTAGGGCAGAGAGTTGTGCAGCCAGCTCTTACACAATCTCATATTGTTCCCATCAAACTGTGCACGACTTTTAGAGGAACAAGTAACAAATGCCTGTGGACTTTTTCCATTACACTGTAAACCTGTGGGAACACTACTGTGTCTGAAACACAATTTAAAATAGTTATTGCTAAGTAGCTTTTGCTTGTTGGAGACAGGATGTTCTTTTATAATAGATCCAGTTTACTTTAAAATGGCTGTTAAATGAACCGCTATGACAAAATACCAAACCAAACCAGAGTATGCAGAACACAATTATTTTTTATTAGACTGAATAGGACATATCCTGGTTTAATTATCAATGTGATTAATTGTAAGCCAGGACGCCCAGTTCTGAAAGTGAGTCATCATCTTCTGACTTCTGAGTATGTTTCATCTAATCATGTGTGAGTGAATGTGGGGATGCTTGAATATAGGTAGGTAATACCTGGATGCTGATACTTTTAATCATGAACCTTTATGAAAACCCGACTACAGTGGGCTGCTAGTAACTCAGTAGGGTTTCCACAGGTTCTCTGTGGGAGAAGGTTATAGGTGAGTTTATTGGTGGTCATTATGTTGGCCTTGAGCAGTGGAACAGTGTTTATTTGCTGGCTGGAGCTGCTTATCCCCTGGTCTACTTTCTGGTAGTGTAGCGCTGGTCTGATGCTGATCGACTCTGATTTATTGGCTCCCCTGGTACACTGCAACCTGGCATGGAATCTGATCAGACCTTGGGCTGCCTGCCTAGATGCCTGGATTGGCGGTGTGGATGGCTAGCCATTTGGACAGCCAGTTGGCTGTCTAGATTGTTGCAATATGTAGGACTGACTGACTGGTTTGATGTCTGATGGCGACTGGTCATGGATAGCTATTTGAATGGGGAACTTATTTGCTTATATACATGGTAGGCTGGTTTGAGTAAATTTGCTTTTGTTGTTCGAAACCTCTAGTCCAGAGTATTCAACAGGGGGTCCGGGACCCCTAGGGGGTCCTCAGAGGTACTGCAAGAGGGCCTCCAAATTACTTAATCCCACATTTCAAAAATGTAAATGACAGAAAATATACATTAATATAAATACAGCCTGTGCTATAAATATCTAAATCTGTCAATGATTTAAACAGCTTAGTTAGTGGCCTATACTTTTATAGCACTATAGGCTGCCCTACACAATATCACTGGCCATACATGTGTTATGTGATAGGGGGTCCCTATGCCGTGTTTAAGGGGTAAACACGTTGAAGACCTCTGTTCTAGTCTACTACCTACTGACTAGTTTCTATTGCACCTGTTTTTAACTTTCATTTAGCCGTAATTGACAGTAAGTAAATTACAGGCATATCTGTTGGAAAACATGTGTTTCAGATGCATGAATGATGATGATGATGATGATGATGAAGTTAGCCCTTTCTGCTTTAGGCACGTTAGGCCTCCTTTCTTTTTATTAGTCTGCATTTTCATGCATACTGTGTGTATAAAATGACCACGCAACCACACATTGCCTGGGATATCTCCTTCACATGTGGTTTTCAAATAATTTGGTTCAAAGCATGCTTGTATTTGCACACACGCACACATACAGTACACACTAAACTGGTTTCTTATTTGGTTTGTTTGATGAAATCATTCCTTTTAATTAAACAACCCATTATTTTCTTACACAAAGATTGTGTTTCTATTAGAAACACAGTCATCGTTGAATATTTCAGTAATGCAGTGACACCCCCGCCCCTTCCCTCATTGACATTGCATTGTAAAGCCTAAACAAACAGTAAGCCCAGGTGTTTCTAGGAGCAACCAGATGCTTTTCAGATGACCTATACCGGTAGTATGACCAGTACGCAAACACAAGCCCTACCAGCTATGAATGAAAGATCTGTTCCTCCACCCTGCCTGCAGTCATTTTCACGGTCTCTTTTTTGTCTTTCTAAGCTCAGCGGAAGCCTGTTGCTCTGGATGTCTGCATGCCAAGCATGTCATTTCTTCAGACCGCATGTTTAGAGCTTGTTGAAGTTGGACACAAACTATAAGATATAACGTATATAATACCCCAGCCCTTAATATCACCAACTATAAGTTAGATCAAAGTATAAGCTTGGGACATACTTTATGAGCGTCTTTCATTTCAGAAAATTGTCTGGCCTCTGTCAACCCTCTAACTTTAGCCAGCTTCAGACCTAAATAGCTTCTTATGTTCAAGTTCCCCCTGAATGAGGTGGCAGGCATTTTACTTTTATTAATATTAATGGCCGATAATCAGTGGACCACAGACCGTGGGGTGACTTCAAGGGCTATGACCCAGTCACAGAATAACCTTATAGGCTGACCCCAATATACAGTAGGACATTTATTTTCATAATGAGGAAAAATCCTTAATTTTGCTTCAGTTGTCCCTCCCTCTCTTTGATTGCAAACCAGGCTTTAATCTGGATCAAGATAGTTCAAAGAGAGAGAAAGAGACAGAGAGAACAAGGGAGAGAGTGAGAGAGAAAGTGAGAGAAAGAATAGCATACTAGCGCACCACTGGATCAACACTCTTGATGGTCCCCTGGCATATCTTCAGCTCTTTGTGGAGAGATGGATCACTGAGGACCCATGCAGTTAAAGTGTAACTGCACCTTAAATTGTGTTTTTTGAGCTGTAAAGTAAATAATTAGACTGCACTGTGATGAGACACATACATGCTGGTGTTGTTGACAAAATTCCTGTTTTTATAAAAATGTCGATTTTTTGGTCTGGCGCTACACGTCATATCCGTTACAAATTGCCTTTGGACTTGTTGAACTGTTGTACTTGTGCTGGTTTCCTACAATACACTTGGTCTGCTCGTGCGTCATCAAAATTAATTGATGTTAATGGGGGGGGCCCTCTCAGCCCCTCCCCTCCCCTCGCTCAGGTCCTTGACTACTTATTTAAGTGGTGTAGTGGGTGTAGTCAGGCTCAGAGCTGGGGTGCAGTTGCACTGTAAGTGCTGGAGCTTTATCTATAGGTTGATGCATTTAAAATTAATGTAAATGTCCTTTTGTGAGTTTTACCCCATAATCCCCCTCCCCCAAAGGGTCTTGCATGTCCCTGCTTATGTTGCCCCCTTCTCTGCTTCCATATCTGTTGCTCTGCTATTTTCCATTGACCCCCCCCCCCTTCCTCCAGTTGTTGGCCCTTCTCCTTCCGCTGATCCTCAACATAAACTTGTTTTCCTTTCCCTCCCCCTGCTCTCTGCTCTTCTCTCATCATCCTGTCCCCCTTCCTCTCCTCTAGCTCCCTTCACACTGATAAAATGAGCCTTCACCTTTCACTGCTTCTCTGCCGTGTTGGGCAGCAACTACTTACTCGTTACTAGTTACTGTAATGTTATTACTTTTTTTCAGTAACTAATAGCGTAACAACTTACTTAGCAAAACGGTAATTACTGCGTTACAAGAACGAGACCCCTTCCCCCCCAACTTCCATCTTATGAAGACGTGCCTTTATTGTTTTGCTGGTCCTAGCTAACTTACAGTAGGTAGGCTACCTGTCCATTCATCTGGTGTGACAGGCTGCAATGTTTTCACTTGGCTGATTGTTGACTCCTATGGTTAACTATTCCAATAGAGGATTCAGTAGTGATTGTGAAAGTAATGTAGTAATGTAATGAGTAACGTAATTAATTACTTAATTAATATTTACTAATTAATTCACGTAATATTATTACTTTTTGAAGTAGTAACTTATTACTATTCCTGGGTAACTTGCCCAACACTACTTCTCTGTGATTCCTCCAAAGAACCTAGTCTTCTAATTTACATAAGGAGGTTTCACTGTTGCTCTCTGGTGATCTGTCTGTCTGCTTGTCTAACTCCCTTTCTGTCTGTCTAACTATAGCAGGCTGTATGTCTCGCTCTCTGCCTACTTCTGTAGCTTTTTGAAGTCTGTTTATCTGCCTGCCTGCCTGCCTGCCTGCCTGCCTGCTTAGATGCCAACCTCTATGCCTGCCTCTGTGCCTGCCTCTGTACCATATGGTAATATGTTTGGAGGTGTGCTGCACAACATTGTCTATCAGAGATCTATCTCTGATGGACATTGGAGAGCCGGTTCAATTAAATAAAAATAACGTCCTGGGGTCAGGGATAGTCTAGAAACCAAATGATCTGATTTCTACGGTAGATTACTTTACCATAGGCATCCAGATCAAGCTTTATCCCCTGTGACTGCTGTGGCCCTTCACTCCTTAGTCATGCCATGGTAAAAATGCTAACTAACCGCCAAAACAGGCGGCATAGATATGCCCACAGTTATATGCCTTGAAATGTTATTAAGGATGTCATTAGTGTGCCCACATAGAAACTGGAGTCCCTCTAGTCTAGCTTGGTAGAAAGCTTACGCACTAGCGAAGGGTATTTTCCGTAATGCTGGGAGCTACACACATCTACAGTCACATGGTGCATCATTTCAGGTAGCAATATTTATTCCGAGAAAATGTACGTAACATATAAATAAATTCAGTGTAACGTAGATTGAAGTAGTAGCTCTGTCTGTGTGTTTTGAGAGAGCGAGAGAGAGAGAGAGAGAGAGAGAGAGAGAGAGAGAGAGAGAGAGAGAGTGTGTTGAGCAGAGCCAGTAATCTATAGATGTGGTTTTGCCATTTCCTCAGGGGGAAAGCTTGTGGCTTTAAGCTGCCAGGCCAGTCAAGCACTCCAAGAGCTGTGATGCATCTTACAGCTGTCAGAGCAGGGTCAAAGATCATTACATGCTCTCATCCAATCGGAGTTGATTTTAGGGTGGCCACAGTTTGATGGGGTTGTTGGTAGGCCTACTGTTTACATTATATGGGCCATGCGGGTTTTGGAGCGCTTAGGAAATGACTCATAGCTGTGTGTATTTGTTTAGGGTTTTGGCAAATTATTTTAGTGAGGTCTCATTGAGTTTGTTTGCTCTGCCTTTTACAGACCCAATGTGTGTGGCTCTCGCTTCCATTCCTACTGCTGTCCTGGGTGGAAGACTTTGCCCGGAGGGAACCAGTGCATCGTCCGTAAGTATCTCCCTCCTAAATCCTGCCTACGCGTCAGCACAGTGGATGAAACAACAAATATGTTATCATATTGTTTGGCTGAAGTCAGGAAGGATGAATCAGATTTTCCTTGAGTGAAATGGCCCCTCACCTCTCCTTTCCTCTCTTTAACCCCGTTCCTTTCCTTTCATCCTCTCCACCTCCTATCTCGTCTCCTCTCCTCACCTCCTCTCTCTCTCCTCCTCTCCTCAGCCATCTGCAGGAACTCGTGTGGGGACGGTTTCTGTTCCAGACCCAACATGTGCACCTGTTCCAATGGCCAGCTCTCTTCCAGCTGTGGGGCTGGAGCAGGAGGTTGGTAACAGTGGCACAACCTACAGTTATCCACTGGTTTGCAACACTATAGCAACTATAGCAATGGAAACCAAGTACTAACTCATTTTAACCATGCTATGCAATAATTACCAATAAGAAATAAATGTCTTGCATTTCCAGTATTCATATATGTCCAGAACAAAAAACTAATCATACAATACATTTGAAAGCTTATGTTCCATGTAAGTATTTGAGCATACATTTCACCAAGTGATACTACCCATGAGAGTATTATTGGCCCTGCTAACAGAGAGGTTTGGCTCTGTTCCAGCCTCACTGACCCCACCCACATGCAGCCTGGGGGATGCTGAGTGTTGAAGTGTGGAGTCCCTGGCCGTCGCTAAAGCTAGCAGGTCACAGGGTTTGTCAGGATTTAAGCGGAGTGCCTGGCTGCCCTGGATCAATCCACTGGGCCTAGTTACGCACCACTCAGGATGTGGAGGGGTCTCTGTAGAGCCGTGTGGGGTGTTTTACTATGCATGGCCTGCGTGTACTATCAAACCTTCCTATTCTGATTAGAAGCTTTAAAGCACAATGTTTATGTACTGTGTGTGTGTGTGTGTGTGTGTGTGTGTGTGTGTGTGTGTGTGTGTGTGTGTGTGTTTGTGTGTGTGTGGGTGGAGGACAGCGGTTTAGCCGCACTCTGGACGTGTGTATGTGTAAATCTGTGTATTGTATCTAGTGCGTATTTAGTAAGCACACACACACACACACACACACACACACACACACACACACACACACAGCATATACATAGTGTATAAGCACTGAGAATCAGTTAGCCAGTTGGCTGGGGGAGGTGGGAGGGTGTAGAGACAATGTTGCCCCTGACCCAAAGAATATATGGCAGGATACAGACAAGTCTCCAACAGGGATGAAAAAAAGTGCTGTGAAGTCTTGTTCCTTTGAGAGTGTGGGAGAGAGAGAGAGACATATATTACTAATTGGAAATATAACATTCTAGATCTGGAGGTAACTGACACACTGATGACACCACATAATTTTGGGAGTGTTTTAAAGCTTGCTGCGTTAATTGGTTGTGTCAAGACCCTGTCATGTTTAATGAGTTGTTGAAAAGTCCAATGATCTGAGATTGCCCATCAATGAACACTCAGTAACCATGGTGATGACCATGTGTTTTATGGCTGAATTGACTAGACACAAAAACATTTATTTTTTCTCCTTAGTGGTTTTACATTACACTACAGTATACATACTACTTCTAAACTATATTTTAGAATTAATTGTTTTTCCAAGTGAAAGAGCAATAGTCTTTTAGATCATTAGTTGTTTGGATTTAAGGGTTTGTTTGATTAGAGTTCCCAGTGAGCCAAATGCATTGTGCTAAGTAAAACAAACCACTGAGTGAATGCCGTATTTTGACATTAGCACTCCCAAAGGCTTTAGGTAATTCTTAAAATAAATGTAATGTAGATCTCCAAATGTGCACCTCCCAAAGGCTACTGTTAAAAAGAGTCACAGTGTAACAGAACAATTCACTGCAGCTGGAATATTGCAGCTCTTAAAAGATCCGGTTGGAAACACAAATTTCCTCTTCCCTAATTACACAGCCTAATTCTGGCACCCTGGTTTTTTGGTTATAGATAGCATTTTAATGGCTCACGTCTTTCCTGTGGAATGACGAGGTTACATTAAATCAAGAACACATTTGTTATTATATCATTTTGTATATATAATCCACATGTTTGTGATTACTGTTATGTTTTACACACATATGGTTTCCTATCATATTTTTCATTACTCTTCCTGGAATATGTGCCACACTTAGATTGGTATTACTTAAACAGTGGCTACATTTTATCATTTATGGATTTGGTGGGGAAAAATATAATACAATTAACCAATTAACATTATCCTGTATCAGTTGGGCTCCATTATATGAAGCCAAGATATTTTAGGTGACTTCATGCTTTATAATGAGTTCACCAGACTGACACCTGAAGTCAAATGTTAGCTATTAGACAGTGTCCAGAAGCAGGCAAGTGTTCAGACCTCATTCTCCTTTACCCTTGTAATAAACCCACTGACAGGTCAGAGTAGTGCAGCTGTGCTCAAGATCATACAGGGTCATCTTTATTACCTCGCCATCACCATAATTATCCAATGATTGCCATGGACATTCCCTCCCACAAACCCAGAAAACAGCTGTGCTTAAGCTGACAGACTTGGGCACTGCTGAACCCTGGGAAACGCAGTCCAGAGAGGGGCCTCTTTAATTACAAGCTAGGCAGTTTCTACATTGCCCAACTAAACCTCAAAGTAACGTAATGTTGTGCTATAACAATGTTATTCTGGGTATGAGAGGTATCGTTCTTGTACTGTACGTCGTGGATTCATTAGCAAACCAAACCAATATTGTGTTTGCAGTACAGAATATGATTACACTATAAACAATATACAGTACTCTTTAGTACTTTAATGTGAAAGTAACATTAACTGGATTGACAGCATCTCAGTATGCAGTCATGCATCCGTGTAGTTCATTACATTACACATATTCTGAATCAGTGACAGACTGCTATTCTGGTAACAGGGGTCTGTGTAAATCAGAACACTGCTTAAAAGCTTTTCAGGATTCTTCCAGACACACACACACACACACACACACACACACACACACACACACAAACCTGGACTTCCTGTGTTTTCAAGCCTCTCATAAAAAACACCCAGATGTGAGCAGCTAGCTCACTGACAACACTACCAGAATACAGAGGTGCATTGTGGTCCCATAAAGCTACACACAGCCCCTTGCTAAAACGTCTGACTCAAACACCAACAGAAACATACACCCACGCACACACACACACACACACACACACACACACGTTTTCCCATTTGCTGTGCCCCATACATGCCAAGTATGGATTCCTGGGACAAACCATCTCTCCCCACCTGTGGTGATGGAGTGGCATTTTGAGGGGTGTAGGTGTGTGGGGGGGGGGGGGGCAGCGTGCAGTGTTAGCCAATGAGATAATTTTTTTGGGCCTCCATGTTCCCCTGTCGCCCTTCCACCTCCTCCACCTCCTCATCTCCGCTCCTTAAGGATAACACATGAACTCACTTTTACCAAGTAAGAAAGCGTTTTTTTGCTCCTTCTTTCTGTATTTCTATCTATCCATCCTCTGGTCCCATGGGGAAACAGTTCACTCATTGGGCACTCAAAGGACAGTGTGTCTGATGTCCAGGGAACAGTGAACAATAGAGGCAGGGCAAGCATTAGCACACATTCATTTACTAAACCTCGTATTAAACCCTTCTCTTCCCACGAGTCTTCATGTAATCCTTCATGGTGTGTTGTCACTGTTGTCACGAGACACACTCCAGGACATACCTAGCTCGAGCCAAGCTTTAGCCTGCATGTAAGAAAGTTAGCTGGAAACCCATAATCACAGGGAAATGTGACAGGGTTGGTAAATGCTTTCCTAACAGCCATCGTATCCAGGATTTGTGAACAACTCATTGATATGTTTTATTTAAGTATGTAGCCTGTTTGAGCAGTCAGTCAGCAGCCCAGACTTCTATAATGAGAGTGAAGGAGCACGTTTGTCCATCCAGGCTCTCAGTTGCTGTGTATGTGTGGGTGGGTCACAGTGACTGAAATGCTCCTGTTGTCTAGTGTCAAGTCTCAATAGTCATTATAGGCATGCTCAGCTCCAGAGCAGTGTTCACTCAGCAGCTTAGCTCAATGTGCCAGAGATGTCAGAGGACGGAGACAGAACAGAACCAGGTGAAGCCCAATAGCCAGAAAAAAGAAATCAAAGAAGAAATCAAATGTGAAAATACTGTATAAGGGAGATGCTGGAATAAGAAGAGAAAGTCACAAATGAGGAGAAATTAAATACAATATCAGTTGTGGACACTGAGAATAGTGAGGCAACACAAAAATGCGATTGCTCCAGTCACATTTGAAAAAAAGCTGAAGTTAGCTTAAAAGCATTTTGCTACCCCCACATTGCCAACAACTGCTCTAGCAGCTTGATATGATGTTTTCTTCTCTGGTGTTCAGAGCAAAACTACGTGCTCAGCAGAACTCTAGATGTCTGCCAGGAAGATCAATTAGTGCTCCATATGAAAACTGCTGCTGCACATCTGAGTCAGGCAGGTTGGTCCTCTCACACCACCTTAGCAGGATACGACGTCACATAAGACCTCCATCCCCCACCTCTATTGTACCACACTGTACTAAAGTCAATCTCGAATGCTGACTTCTATGTGTGGCCCTGTTCCCTTTATGCAGCTCTATGTGGCTTGATACTTCATCCAGATTGCAAGACCTATAGTGTAGCATCCTCTCTCTCATTCCATTTTTCTCTTTTCTCCTTTTCTCAGCACATTCCTGACTGAGTGTGCTATACAGCTGGCTCGACTTATATGCTGCCCCAGGGCTGCTTGATTAGCTCTGGTTTTGTAGCCCGGGGAAGGGGAGGGGTTTTTGAATCCTGTGTGTTGTTCTTAGGCTTCAGCAGAAACAGCAAAACTGGGCAAACACATAGAAAGTGGAAAGAGGCTCTTTCTGCGCTAAAGCAAGCTTTACACGTTAAACTGTGCAGACGTGCTCAAGGCCTCGATGTCTAAAAGGATCTTTGTGTGCGTTTATACCGATGTCGATTCTTGGCCATGTCACCGTGATTCAACGCCATGACTGTGCTAACGGTGTTGTATTTTTGTGTAGGTGTTTCATGTTTTATCATTACCAGTGCTTCTGTGTGCGTAAAGGCCACTATAAACTAAGACCAAAATGAATTGGCCTGTCTCACATATTTACAATGCTTTGCTTTAGAGAACACAGCTGTGTGTGCATTGTCCCCTCCACGGTGACAGTGGTTTAACACACCCCTCGCTCTCAGGTATAAAGTGTAGACTTGTCCCTTTGTCACTTACCATCACTTACTCTCTCTCCCCCCCCCTCTGTCCGTCTGTGTCTCTCTGCCCTCCAGCAGCTCCGTCGTGCAACGTCAGGTGTATGAATGAAGGGCAATGCCAGGGGGACTCCTGCTCCTGCCAGAAGGGCTATACGGGCAATAACTGTGGACAGCGTGAGTATAAACCACTGTAGAGCCCGAACACCTGGCTGTCAGTGTGTGTGTGTGTGTTCACTGCCGTGCATGTCTGAACATGGCAAAACCTCTAGGGGGTTTGGTTTTGTACTAGAGTGTGTGTATGTTTGTGAGCGTGTTGTGGGGAACACTGTGTCTTTCTATGAGGTGGGGATTGTTGTGTGTATGTCTGAATGTGTCACAAAGTATTTCTTCAGAGAAGCGTGGGTTTTATTTGTGTATACGGTACATCAAAGTCCTTATAGGCATGTCTCGCTACTTGGCAGCCATTCTTGAAACGTCGGCTCAGTTATTTAGGAAGACAGTATAGGCAGGTTGCTTACATCTACAATCACACGATTGGTTAAGTAGGTTTATACTTGGCTTGGTTACAAAGCAGACAATTGGCTCTTTCGGATTATGTTATGTGTTATTATTTATATATTTTCCTCCAACTGCCATATTTGCGTTTCAGAATTCTCCCATAGAGCTCCATTCAAAATGCTCTAAGTGGCATGTCTCCTCTGTATAGTGTCTCTGGGTACATGCACAGCATGTGTTACAATTAGCCTGCATGTACTCCAGTGGGAGTAACATCTGTACACATCATCACCCTCTCTCTCTCCCGTACAGCTGTGTGCGAGAAAGGCTGTCAAAATGGAGGACGTTGCGTCGATGCCAACAGGTGTGCCTGTGTCTATGGCTTCACTGGCCCGCAGTGCGAGAGAGGTAAGACCACCGTAAGATAAGCACGGCAGGATTTATGTTTGTTACTGTTGCTTCAGGGTAGTGCTTTGCTAATAAAGCACCGGTAAACAATGGTTTACGGAGCACCTTTTGTGTTTGTTATGATGACTGTTAGAACTATAATGAAAAACTGGTGCACTGTAAAATAATTGATATTAGGATGTAATTTCTCTATGAGCAACATTACATTGTTTTTTGCACAAACAATTAAATATTGACATTTTATTTTAGATAAACATAACATTAAATAGTTAATACGTTTATTGAACTTTGGTAAATCATATTTCCATATTAAGCTGTGTGTGTATTACACTTGAGAAGCTGCATTTGGTTCTGGCCCATTTTGAAAGCATTTGGTAGCAGTCCAAGCGGAGTGCTCTCGGGGAACACAGCTCGGTACTGCAGCTGCAGATTCCAATGAGTGCAATGCAGTTGTTACTGTAATGGAAGGAAAGTCGGCGCTAAACCCCTTGGGTGTCTGCAGCCAGACAGAATAAGCTTTATCAAGCTAGTGCTAGAGTTGTGGGGGCGTGGCAGTCTGACAGGATATGATATGGATGCCACACATTTGCACTGTTATCATGCCCCAGCGCCCCCCTTACTGGAGCCCTGCCAGAGCTATCACAGGGGAAGGCGTTCAGACCTTGATGTTGTGGTCCTGTAACGTGTTAAGTTCCCATCTCTAGACAGGGAGGGTGTGTTAATGGAGTATTTAAACCCCTATGACAATACAGAGCGCTATGACTTCATAGTTACCAAACACATAGATAACATATGCCGCTGGCTGATTGAAGACAGAGAATGGATGTACTTGCCTCTCTGGACTAAGAAGTGACATGCTCTGTTGCTGTCAGCAATCTCTGTCACCTCTCACCGTTCCCGTGACCCTAACCTGTTTCCTGTCCCCTCCCAGCCACTGTAACACACAATGGACTTGCTGTATCGCTACTCAACCCCTGTCTCTTACATACAGTACTGGCCCCATGATTCCCTGCCTATTATAACTCCTTATACTCCTATGACTCTCCATTCAGCTCTGGCCTTCCTCGTTGCCCCTCCCTCCCCCTTATATGGAGCTCAGGGGTCTTGTTTTCTTGGAAAACACATCTGGGGGGCTGGGTTGCCTTCAGACATCTGGCAAATACAACCCCCTTCCAAAAAGTACCCTTTACACTCAATCCCTCCACCCCACTTGGGTGGGGGCTTGGACATGTTCGACGATACAGGACTGAGGGAGGTAGATGCATAGAGAGGGTGTGGGGATGGGGGTGAGAGTTAAAATGGTCTCCCCAGCTGTGTACACAAAGCCTGGTGGAGGCGAATACAAACATTCTCGTCTCCGTGCTAGAGGACGGTTGAGACCACTGGACCCCAGTAGCCACAAGTAAAACACACACGTTTTTCAAACTGGGCACGTATGCGTGTGTGTGTGTGTGTGTGTGTGTGTGCTTGGCTCATTCTCCATATGTGTGTTTTGCTCTGTGTCTGTATTTGTCTGTAGGCCACTTGTAAAGTGTGTGTGTGTGTGTGTGTGTGTCCCATGCCACCCAACCTAAACCAACTGGCAAACAATAATCCTAAGTGACACAAGTCTCCATGTTGTGGATAGAGTTAAAAACTGTCATCCTTTATCCCTCATTTATTAAAAAGAAAATATAAAATACAAATTCTCACATTACATGAAGTAGGGCTGTTCCTAGACTAACAAGATTAATTTCTAGTGATGAATGAAACACAATTGACCAAACGACGACCCTCCCCTGGTTTTATGGCCCTCTGATTTATACACCCAAACGAGCTGAGAATGTTGCTGTCTGATGCAAAGCCCAATAAACTACCCTAGCCAAGAGTTGAGATTGCGGCCAACTGTTGCTGTTTGTTGTGAACATTTAGCGGTTCATCTACAGTATGTCACTTGACACATCTGCTTTTTATTATGTTTATTTAAAGATACTCGCCTCCGTAATCGCCACGTATGACGTGTGATTCTGTGTCTGTGTGTGTGTGTGTGTGTGTGTGTGTGTGTGTGTGTGTGTGTGTGTTTGCTCTATTTGACAATAATCAATGCTGATTAGTGATAGAGTATTCCTCTCTATGGTGTGAATTCCACTTGGACTTTGATCAAAATTAATTTTCCCACTTGATGAATGTAACTGAACCATTAGACACGGTGTGTTAGCTAAAGCAGTGGTTCACTTAAGTCTTTTGCTTATGTTCAATTATTTTCTAAGCCAATGTATCCCTCTTTACTGCACAACCTTTGATCAATATAACCATAGAAGAGAACAAAACTAAATACAGTATGTGACTTGGTCATAGAAACAGTGAATGTCAGCCATTAACATTTATGCTTAAAAACTACAAAACTACATGATAAAGTATTAAACAATCTACACTAAGGCATCACAGGTCAGATAATATACCATCATCAAGTGAATAATGTTGAAATGTTGAATATTTTGATGAATCTTGAAAAGTGTCAAAAATGTTGCCTAAAATAAATTGACTCAAGAAGTGTCAATGCTCCAAACCATAACGTGCCTTGCGCGCATTAGAATCACATTGTGTTCATTGTGGTTTAGGTTCGTGTAATTGAGGCTGTGAATCAGTAGATTTACCGGCTGACTCAGAGAGGACAGCAGGACCACCAATGGGATTCAGAACAGGATTGTGAAACTCTTCTGAAATTGAAGAAGTGTGTACGTGTGTGTGTTTGTGTTTGTGTGTGAGCCTACAGTATGTGCAAAGCATGAGTTACATTGTAGACTGAAGTAGAATGTATTGCCTTCTTTAAGTCTCTGTGTGCATGAACGTACACATGCAGACACACATATATACGTGTGTATGTGTGCTACATGTTTCAGTAAGTGGGTCAGCCTACTTAATGCCAGCTATAGTCTTAGTTTTAGTGTACTTTATTTGCGTTTTATGGAGGTATATTGATGTGTGTTGACTGTATTCTGGCACGTTTCGCCGGCTGTGATCCAACAGTGCACAGCTCAGTGCTTCTCAATGGGTCTACTCAACCACTGCAGGTCCAGCATAATCCCACACCTCAGCCCTGTCCAGTCCAAATAAACCACAGATCACAGGGGAGCTTTGGCGGTCGCAGCCAATGACATCAGGGGGAATGGAGAGGCGCTGCTAGATAAGTAGGAAGTGTTGCTACATCTGCTCCGCTGGTCATACCCTGTCTGTCTCCTCTCCTCCTATTTATACACAGGAGGAGACATACGAGTTATGACAGAGAAGGTTAGGCAAGGATTTCGCTGGTGACCCACAGTCAGTCTGCTTGTCTCGGCAGAAGAGTTCTGACAACTTTTGATATATTTCAATGCTAAAAGCAATAAGACATGCAAGGTGTGAATGTTGAGTGAATTCCGGAGCCAGACCGACCTTATTCTGTATGGAAATGCACGCTGTATCATTGGGCTTCATTCACACAGTGAATGCTCTGTCTAATGTGGCTGTTGTGCATGATTGTGCTTTACATGACATCACTAATATGTGTTATGTGTAACTGTGTTGTGCTGTAACACATGCTGCTTTATAGAGACCGCTATTCATGGGAACATTATATTTAATGACCCGACTCATAAACAAAAGTAAAGGAAATTGTGCATAGGGCACCCCAGCTAAAGAGCTGCTTGACTATATGTATGCCTGGCTGCATCTGAATTCAATAATGGTCTCATACTTTAACCGCTAGATAACACTGTGGCAGGAAGTTCCACAACGGACAGAAATAGCTCTAGAAAGTAGAAAGCAATTGCAACACAATGGCAGAGAAATCATATGCACAATGACTACAAAACAACACAACACACTAAATGGGCAATGACCTCAAGTTATTGACAATATTGTGTCCACAATGTACATTGTATACATTTTGGGTTTGAAGTTGTTCGTAAATAGCTTTGTAAAAACCATTATGTTACTGACATAAGACAATACACTTCTGAAAGGTTAAGTAGGTTAAGTCTGTTTTATAGTTTTGCTCAGCCCTGGTAGCTTTCATTGTTTTTTTATTTTGCAATGTTCTCTGTCAACATGTATACCATACTATACTACTGTATACTATACTGTACTATACTATACAATCAGAGTCAGCCAATGCTTGGCCAGTGCCAATAATAAGTCATTTCAAATAACTGTAGATTACTATTCCCTATGAAGGTCTATCAGCCAATCTCACAAAGCCATTTTCTTACTTATGTACAGTATGCGCGTATGTGAAAGCATTATTGTCGTTTAGTCATGTTTGGTTGACTGCCTTTGGTGTTCACTTGTGAACAGAGACTCCTTAGAGGGCAATTAAGGAGATTTAAAGCCTGTTGATATTGGCCTTGATAGAAAATAACAGAGAACCTGTTCCTCTGAGATTAAGCACACACAAACATACACACAGACCTGCACAAAAACAAAGGACGTATAATCATCAATGATATTATTTTGGCACAAACAACAGTCACAGACATAAAACATAATTAATAATACTGTGTATAATAAAAGATAATATATGTAACTCGAGCATATATTCCACAAGACCTGCCTGCGTTGCTGCTTCAAAGAACAACGTAATTGTAGTGTGCAATCCATGCTACAACACACACAACCACACAACAGACATGCAGGAAATGTTCTCTTTTACCCTTCATGAAAATAGCATAGATATTAACCTTCCAGCTGTAAAGTCTGGAGACACACAAACATGTCCACATGTAAGCACAGCCCAGAGAATATGGTATATTTCTTCTCTGTATTCATTAACAGTTGACCCCTTTTATGGAGAGTTTGTGCTTGAGGGCTAGACTCAATAATCAGCTCATGTTTCATGAGTTTCTTATCTTTACGGTGCAAAACTCCCTTGCTGGGTTTGCTATAAATATTGTCACTCAGCCATTATTATTGTAAAGGCATTAGATTTCTCCACCAAACCTTTCTCTTTACATACCATTGGCCATATACTGTACTATTGGGCTGAACAGTGCTTCCTGACATCTCTCTGATCTTACAGCTGGACAAGAGACTTTTTTGTGAACCAGTTTGGCCAGAAATAGCCTCTTATATGGTTGGCTGAACTGTAGTAGAAGACTCTAATATGATTAGCCATGTCATGTCGCCCAGTTTTGCTAGGCTGAGGACAAGTGTAGGTGAAAGGTCTTTGGGTGCGTCAGTAACCTAGTTAGCCCATATCTGGGCTACATTACAGCAGCCTAAATGAAGGTGTAACAAAAACAATGTCAGAATGTGGAGATTCCACAGTGTTCTACAGGGAATGGGTTTCACGCTAGTAAGAAGTCATGAATGACTAGTTATGAATAAAAGCAAAGACCTGAAAGGGTGACACACATGTATTATTGTGGATTTTAGGTTGTACAAGGATTTGGGGAGGAATATGACTAACAGAGGAGAGGAGGGTGGATCTGGCCAGTATTTTTGATCTATTGAGTAATTTAAAATGTAATTGCTTCCGAATGTTGTTGACTCAAGCCAAGCCACTCCAATTCACGCACACGCGCGCACGCACACACACACACACATGCGTGCACACACGCACGCACGCACACACACACACACACACAATGCACACAATGTGTTACATGAGTTATGTGTAACAGCTCAGTCAGGGTAACAGGCTTCCCAACTTGCCATTTGTTATTAAATCGAATAAAAAGACAACAAGAGAACTCTGCTCCAGTCTTTGGTTTGGCTCACCTAAGAAGGCATTGGAGGACTCTGGGTTATCCTTCAGGAATGTGTGTGTGTGTGTGTGTGTGTGTGTGTGTGTGTGTGCATGTGTATACAGTACAGTAGTGTGTAGCTGCATGAATTGTTGTGTGTTCAAGGGAGAGTGTAAGAGTGATTGAGTGAGAGCATGTGTGTGTGTGTGTGTGCATGTGTGTGCGTGTGGGTGTGTGTGTGCGTGTGCGTGTGTGTAATGTGTAGCTGAACTTGGCCACTGTGTGTGTCTGGGTGTTGCTGGCTAGTCAGACCATGGGAGAGTTCAGACTTCTCTCCAAATGGATTGGAATGGTTACTCTCCTTGGATCAAAGAAACTCTCTTTCTTTTTCATTTGTTTCTTAGCCAGTCTTTCCTTCTTAGATGCCATATGTCCTTGTTTATTCTTCATATCCTTGTATCCATGTATTTGGGTGAAAGAGCTTTCTAGTATAAAAACGTATAAAACCATCTTTCTGTTCTTTATCAACTAGTCCCAAGATGTCACAACCTGTGACTCAGGGAATCCTTAACTGTAAATGTCATAGACTGAAAGATGAGTGGAGTGTGTGTGCATGTGTGTGTGCGCGCGCGTGCGTGTGTGTGTGTGTGTGTGTATGTGTGTGCACACACGCACCTTGGCGTAGCTACAGTATGTTTGGTTCACATCTGGCCAAGAGGTTGTCCCTCTGCTGCGACGACCAGGCTGAAGTAATCCAACCCATATGTGAGCGACCGAATGCTCCGCAGTGGGTTTCTGGAGCTCAGCAGGGGTGCGGACTCACATTCCTGTCCCCCAATTGTCCAGAAAAGATTGTCAGGCTATTGGTGAGCAAGGGAGAGAAGATATACGGGCAGAGGAAGAGGAAGACAGTCTGACAGACAGACAGACAGACAGACAGGAAGATAGAATGGTGAAACCTAAGGAAGACATAAACTTAAACAAATGGACAGCAATGGCTAGCAGGACACCTAACCTTCACACCCCCTTTATATTCATGATGGTCCCAACCAATTACTGAACGTCCTTTCATGGAGCACAATCAGGCTGAAGAAGGAATTCCATGAGATATCACCGCTAATTTCCTCTGTGTGAGTCCTGTTGTGACTTCCAGAGCAGAGCAGCACTCTCTCTGTGTCTTCAGCGTAGCTGACATTTCTTTTTCATCTACGCTGTGACAATCTTCTGCCATCTACCTTTTTAAATGAAGGCTTAGTTAACTGTGGCACCGCTGCATTGAATTTAATAAGGGCTTTAACCACAGGGAAAGCTTTGTTGAGCTGTATTATGTGTGATTGGAAACGTCTTATTGCACAAATGGTTTCAGCATGAGGTCATTGTGTCTAATTGGTGTAGTGCACGTAACAAGATTATACTGCGTCTTTACAGCAGCATAGTGGCGGCAAGTGGACTGAATACTGAAAGAGTTGTTGTTGAATGTGATAGGCACTCTGTTTGTATTGAACACCCTGTCCTGTGATTTCCTTGGCTTCCACAACAAATACAATCCACAGTATATTAGCAGCATCTGCCCTGCTGCAGTGCCCATTGGCATTCCTAGTTGGTTGGTTCCAGCTGGTAACTCAATTTATGTTTTCATTCTTACAAATGTCTAGCACATAATTAACTCTAAATGGTAACGACATGCACAGCAGTTAGTAGTGCTAGAAGTATTGTGCTAGCCAGTAACAGTAAACCTTCCATTTTATGGTATTAAACTCTATCAATTGGCTGTGATGTAAGCTCACTGCTGCCTATACTGTAGCTACTGTAACACACTGGAATGTGCTTCAGCTGACTCAATAGGTTACGGTAACTAACATGTATTATCTCCGAGATTAAATAAATAGCGACCATTTCATGCCTGTCAACATGTGAAGCCTGCTGTATGTCGATGCGTGAGTGTGTATTTTGGAAGAACAGCACATGAGCACATTTGAATCTCTATAATAGAAGTTTGCACCTAACACCTTGTTTATTGTTCCATTTAAATCTAATTTTCATCTCAACAATAGTTAACTGTAAGAGTGGAAAATATTAAGTTTTAGATTAATGTGAGTCATTGCTCCTTAAAGCACATTTCATTGATGCATTCACAGTTCTTCACTTCCATTCATGTTTTAATTTCTCAAGAAACAATAACTGTTATATTGCTGAATGAATACACATGCAAATGTATGAACAAAATACTGTAAATACTTTAGTCCACTCCACTGACTAATTTAATTGGATACCATAAATAACATGCACATTTTGTAGCATAATGTAGCAAATAAATAGAAATAATGTAATTAAGAAGATTCAAAATCCTCTCTGTAAAGTTATCTTGTGAGACCCGTGGATGATCAGTTAGCCAGTCCCAGTGACGGTGGTGTCTTGTGCCTGGTGTGCTCCAGACTACCGGACAGGCCCATGCTTCACTCAGGTGAACAACCAGATGTGCCAGGGCCAACTGAGTGGCATCGTCTGCACCAAAACCCTCTGCTGTGCTACCATTGGACGAGCCTGGGGCCACCCCTGTGAGCAGTGCCCCGCCCAGCCACACCCCTGCCGACGAGGATTCATCCCAAACATCCGCACCGGAGCCTGCCAAGGTCAGAAAGGAAGCACTATATGTCCAGATGTCCATCAGTCTCCTGTGTTATTTCCTGTTTCCTTTTCTTTCTTCGTTTAATTTCTCTTTCTTTTTCTTCGTGTCTCTTACACACATCTGGACAATCTTTTAAACTTGTTAAATGATGAAAAGTGATTGCACGGTAAACACACACACATACAATAACATAAACACTTATATCTGTCGCCATCTTAACCGCAGCTTCTATCCCTGTCAACAAGATCATGACAGTTTCTCAACAAACCTATTTACAATGAACAACCTCAGGTACATTTTGGGTACTAACCTAAACAGTACAATCAGGTTATGACCAAGCTAGACCACATGCGTCTTCAATTCCAACAAATCTACCCTAAATACAACAAGAAACAGTATTTCATACATTTTCTATCAAATCTGAATGTATGCTACAAAACCCTGCTTGCATCTACTTTATGTCTGCGCCTTTATTTGGCTTTCTAATCATCAAAGGGTTTATTAGCTGGCTGATAAGTAGCCAGGATCCAGCTGACATGGAAGTCTGCGCTGTCTGTTTGCGATAGCAATTCAGAAAGGTAAATCCTCTGGCATCAGCGTTGTTCTGTATTTAGCCAATAGCAGCCTTCCGTTTTAGACATGCCTGCACCTCTGATGCCGGTAAACAGTGTCTCTCCCACTCCTCCATTCCTCTTCCCCCCTTTCATCAACCTCTCATCACACAGACACTCTTTTGCCTTACTCACTCTTTCTTTCTCTCTCTCTCACACGCATGCACACACACACTCACAGAGAGACACCTAATCGCCGGGGCCTAAAGCAAAGTCTCTCTGGCAGCAGTACAAAGCACATGTGACCCTGAAAGCAAATGTAAAGATTGCATTCCAGACAGCATCGGGAGTTTGGCCTGCTCTCTCTGGCACAGAGAGCTCCTCACAAACCATATTTTCTGACTTTGTTCGAGGGAAGCAGAGACCGATGGTATTTGGATGATTAGAAGCAGGTTGTGTGTGTGTGTGTGTGTGTGTGTGTGTGTGTGTGTGTGTGTGCACATGCACATGCACACACCCACGCACGTGCGTGCATTTGTAGGGTTTTTGCCTCCACATTTCTAATCCCTGCCAGCATCCCTCCTACTGACTGGCACTGAGGGGAATTATTACAAGACCACTGCATATGCGCGTGCTCACACAGATTCCAACCAAGGCCGGCCCTGAGATTTCCCGCTTACATTGACTAGTGCAGAACACATCCTTAACGTTTCCAATAAAGACAGAAGTGAGTCATGTTGAATTCTGGGAAAATGTTTTCGTATATATATATGAAGCCATTTCCTGTTCAAACAAGAGCGGGAACTGGAGTTGTTCGTTGCAGACCCTAGAACCCGCTGCCAGAGTCAACATACTCCATTTTCCCCCTACTGCCATCTCCGAATGTTTTAACAGGAGACTGAGGGACTTTTTTAGCGACAGAAAGTGAGTCTTAGACCAGGCGTCACATATTTATATTTTATTTTGATTATAGCCTTCTAAATCCCATTATCTAAGCTTAATTGTACCCTAAATCAGAGTGTGTGATTGTCTTCGGTTAGTAGACCTTCGTGCCGTTTCTAGGTTAGTACATACATTAGCTTAAATCTGTTAGTGTAATGTATATGTAAGTGAATTGGAATATAAGATATAAGAAGGCTTGTTTAAATTAGGCTCTTAGTGCTATTTGCTGGGAGGTCTCATTCATTCTCTGTGCCTGTTCTTCCTCTACCAGATGTGGATGAATGCCAGGCTGTCCCAGGCTTGTGTGCAGGAGGGAACTGCATCAACACAGTGGGCTCCTATGAATGTAAATGTCCAGCCGGTCACCGACAGAGTGAAACCAGCCACAAATGTGAAGGTGAGTGACTTCCACTGGCCCATTTGAAGTGGAGGTTAGCTCAGTCTTAGAGGAGAAACACGATCTGCACAATTGAGTTTAGCTCAGTCTGAGGTTAGCTCAGTCTTAGAAGAAACATGATCTGCACAATTAAAACGCGTTGATTGATGATTGCTAAAACAGTGTGGCAGTGTTCTTAATCTTTTTGGGGGGACTAAATAAACATTCTAAACTGTTTCATGCCAAATAACATTGTACTTTACTGGACAAGGCCAAAGCTGTTACTGTGGTATCAGGTTAATTGTCCTTAAATTGTAGTAATGATCCTTACGGATAACATGTAAGATTATACAGTATGTCCTATGCATGACGATGGCTAGAAGCAAACATCACCTTCGGTGGGTTCAAGACAGGTCATTAGCATGAGAGCCAAGAGGTGACTTATCCTTAAATGAGTTTTGGAAAAAGAAGGAAAGATGACATCACTTCATTTGCATGAATCTCCAAGCTCTGTTGAGGTTTTGGGGGCAAGCCCAAGCATCGGCCCTCACGGAGAGAACACAAAGGTTGCAGCGCTGCTGTTCAGGTCTGGGTGTGGACTGTGTAGTCACGTTCCATCGTACAGTACTATCGTACCCTGGGGGTAGTGCAATTACACAAGGCCCAGGAACTCCTCAATTTGAACGGTTTTGGGTCAAATCCAAAGGCTCAGAAGTCAGGAGCTATACGGAAATTGAGAAAATGTCTGGACATTCCTAATAAAAAATAAAGACAAACACGTACATTAACATTACTCAAGAGGTCAGAGTACACTTCTACCCTTGTGAAACTATTCTGAGCTCCACAAGTCTGGATTCCCTCATTTCAAAACACTTCATGCCTTGTTAGAATAGATCTGGGCCAATGTGCAGTTGAGTAATTATTTGGTTGGTAATGACACTAAGAAGTGTTGGAAATCAAAACGCTAAATGTCTTTCATAGCTCACTGTTTACGTTTAAACACCCCGTAACACTTTTGAAAGCTTTCCTGTTGATAGTCAGACCCAGTGGCAGCCAGGCAGCTGAAAGCCCGCAGATGCATGTTAGATAATGAACATATATGTGAACATTATAGTACATGTATTGGCACTGCGATTTTTCCAGCAATAGACCTGGGAAGTCGTACGTCATTTTATGGATGTGTTCATTGCGTTTTCAATATTCACACCTACAATGGTCTGTGATTAACTTGTGTTGCAAACCTACATGTTTTTACAATGAATAAAACAGAAGTGTTATCACTCCAGCACATATAATACATGTCACCATGTCACTCGACTCTCTCAGCTGAGAATTTAAAGCCACTGTTATATTACCATGCCAACTTACCTTAAAAGAATGCAGATGTCTGTTGGTAGTAATACAACTTTGGCATTGTTTTCCACGTATGACAAGAAGAGTTTGGCAAGGAGTGGTGTGCATAATGTGACATGTTTCTTTCAATAGTTCGCAAACATCATCTTACTTGTGAGAACAAAGACCTCAACATCTGAAATGTATTTCAGAAGCTCAGTTTAATTGCACATAAATGAATGTGAGCACTGGCCATAATGAAACAATTAGAAAAATGCCATTCTGAGCTCCTATTAATGTTTTTAGTTCAGACCCAGATGGTGTTGCTAGCAGTGACGACTCCACTTAGGTCTGTTTATGAATGGAGGTGATTCAGGCTGATAAAGTGAGTGTGAATACATGACGTTACCCGAGGGGTCTCAGGGAACAGTTAGGGAAAGCCTACAGGCACATTTGACAGAGACTGAGCGATGGCGAGGGCAAGCGAATGGGGGGAGGAGAAAAAGAGCGAAACAGCTGGTTGGGAGAGAGCCCAAGGGTCACCTAGGGGTCAGACCTTGAAATACAGCACCCATGCATGTCCACACCGGTGAAGCTGGCGCGTGGAAGACAATGCATGGTTATATTGTCTTCTCAGGAGAAAACTATGGGGAGAGGAAGGGAGGGGTAGGGCCAATGCTCCAAATAATACCTAAATGTTAGACAATATATACAGTATATATACTATATATATATATATATATATATATATATACATATATTATCTGCATAGAAATGTCTTTAGAATGAATCACTATCATTATGTATTTGCATTTTGAAAAGCCAAGTGACCCCATTCCCAGAATGGGGTCATTTATGCATCCTGTATCTCAAGTCAATTCTATTTGAAATGATGGAATTCCTTTGCTTTGGAAGTGCCCTATGTCTTCAATCACTGAGGTAATTTAGCAGAGGCAGATAGTATTCATTTGTATTATGCCGTTTCGCTTAAAATTTTAATTGAGATGAGAAATGTGGATGATTTATAGTGCCACGGAACACAGCAGCTTGTAAAACTGCACAGTTCTCGCTATACTGTATCTTGAGTCATACATTTACAGAGAAAATACGGTACGGTAAAAAAAAAAAAAAGTCACTTCTATTCACAGTTGTCCTTTGAGAGAGGTTTTAATGGAAATGTCCTGCTGTAGGTGCAGTAATGTGTATAGACTCCTCCGAGAGCAGTCCGGCAGGAATTAACGTGTTTTAGAGTGGTTCATGTTCAGTGGAGTTAAGATGTCAAGTTTGCCGGAGTGCTATATGCACAACACACCTGGTTTCACAGCTTCCATTTTACTTCAGCCTATGCTTTACAGACTTGCATTTTTCTTTTTCTTTTCCTTCTGGTTCTCCTTCTATTTTCCCTCCATAAATAACAGGCTTTTTGCCCAACACCAGCTGTTAACGTGGAACAAAGCAACTCTTAAGGCAGTTGGGAGACTTTCTCAGTAGACACACAGACCTCCCTGATGCTATGACACCCAGAGAGACACACACATTTACATACACACTGTAGTGTTACGAGTGATACAAGCATAGCATGTAGATGCTCACAGAGCCACACCACTCCATTCATGCAGGTGATATGAGGCCTATTTGGCTGGGCTTTACCAGCTTCACTTCATGCCACCACTGTCAGACAGACAGCCTTATACAGGGCAGTAGCAGATGCTTACTTACCGGCATCGTTAGACACTCATGGAGAGTGATAGGCACACATGGAGAGAACGCTTACATATGGACATACACTAAGCACACACCATACGTTAAAGGTATACGGCAGTACGTCGTGATAGCTTACACTAACAACGCTGAAGCATTCTCGTATTAAATAGCTAACCATGCAGATGATTCAGAGGCTTGTTTGGGCCCTGCAGCTACAAATGAGTACCGCTGCTGCAGTTCAAGTGAAGCAAGATGGATCAGGGATATTATAAATGTGTTTCCTGCAAGGCAATCCCAATGAGCCATGGAGATGTTTGTATTACCTCACCACCGACCAAGCAGTTCTACAAGTTACGTCTTGTATTGTCCTTGTTTAATTAAATGAATATATGGTATTTAGTGCATACTTTTTTCCAAAACATTTTAAGTGAGTACAATTGGTTAGGGGTTAGGCATCTTACTCACCTATGCTTACATCTTAGGGCTGGCGTATTGGGGATTGAACTCACAACATCACATCGTGTGGGAGTCGACCACCCTAACCACTAGACTATCCCTCCTCAATTGCTTGAGCCTAAGTATACCACTTAGCGGTACAGTAATTACGTGCGTTTATAAATACGCACAACACGTCATAAAAACCCAATACTGTCTGGAACCTCACTTCCCTCATCATGAATGTGAATGTGTTGAGGGGCAGCCCCGCTGGCTGAATAATATTACTTATTAGTCATAGAAGACCACACCATATAGGCCCTGCCAAGCACTGTAACCAGGCACACACATGGACCAGCAAGCAATGTGTCACGTCTTAAGCTGGCCTATATGCATGGACACGCATTGGGTTGGCATGTATTCAAATGGAGGCATTCGTTTTAGTGTTCTAATGAGTGTTGTTTATTCATTGTCCATGTTGGACTTTCACTCTGCTTCCTGTATAACAAACAGTGGTAGCCAGATGACATGCTCTACATCAGCATATGCAAAAATGTTCATTAAAAGAAGCATGCAGTCCATATTAAAACAGTTTAATAGTACAGTATATCTAGTGGTAAATAAACCCTGAAAATAGTGATGGGTCCAAACGTTTTGAACAGACCCGTGGGTTTATGCTTGGTGGAAGGGGACACCACGATCACTATAGCGGTCTTTGAGTTACAGTCCTTAGCGGTCATGAAGTCTACGAAGGCAAATATGACACTTATTCAAGGTATTGTAGCGTGACTTGTGTGAGATTCAGTTCAACACTAGAGCAACCAAGATTATTTTCCACAATAATGAGAGCAGTGAGAGCAGTTGTACTTGAACATACTATATGTTGATGTACCTTTGGCTGTTACGACCTCAGTAAAACAAAACAAAAGTTCCATAACAAAGTCAAATGACTGACGAGGAACAACGTGATGAAATGTGGTAGGCTTGAACTGTGTGTGATCTTCTGTGTGTGTGTGTGTGTGTACATGTACATACAGACGTCGATGAGTGCAGCACCATCTCTGGTGTGTGTGACGGAGGAGAATGCACCAACACCGCCGGTAGTTACGTCTGCACCTGTCCAAGGGGCTACATCACCAGCACAGATGGCTCCAGATGTGTGGGTATGTAACGCACATATTTGCACTTGTTCCCTCACTCGTTTGGATCTTCCTAGCCCCCTGGCTAGCTAAGAATGTCCACATCTGGACCATGGTTTCCCTCCTTCCTGTAGACGGTGTGCTGATGAGATGAGGTGGCCTGAGGCCTGTGGTCGCCATGTGCGTGCTCAGACACGTGCGCTTACTGTTACACAAGCACACAAGGGCATAATCAAGTGATGTCTAGCATGAAACAATACCCAGGCGCTAATGTATCCCTGCAATCCTCATCATTCAGTTTGAACCAACATGGTGGCCACAGTGAAATGTAACCAGGTGTTCATTTATTACTTTAATATTTAGATCCAAGATGTACATCTTAGGGCCAGTCTGTTTCCCTCTATCAGCATCACGGAGTTCTAAAAGAGCTACTTTTCACCAAAGGGCTTTACAGAATTTGATTGCTGTAATTGAAAATTCATGTGGCTTCAGCCTCCTTGCCAATCTTTCAATATGAATGTTATGTTCTAGTTGTCTTCATGTATGTGTTAGGGGTTTTTGGGAATCTTGAGGAAAACTAGGCAGAAAACGACTCAGTTCTTGAACATACTGTATACTGTACATATAGGCATTATAGGATACTAGAGAACACAGCATTGTGAATTGTGATCTCACAGGTACATTTGGGAACCATGAAGTGTTTATCGGTTATGGTCATCTGGACCTGCTTAGGGGGAGTTTTGAAGTGCAGAGCAAAACAAAAGATGACACTACAAACCACAGCAATGACAGATGAGAATGGAGAGCGAGGGTAGAGTGGAAAACACAACAAAAGAGAACAAAAACATAATTGAGAGTGAGCGTAATCCAGCCAGTGAAATGTATGACAGTTAGAGGAGGGGAGTTTGGCATTCTATTCTAAATTATCTTGGATAAATGATTGGGAACATGGGGAAATAAATGGTTGTGCTGTTGTGTGTTTGTCTGTGTTTCAGTCTAGGACAGTGAGAGTGTTTGTCTGTGGGAAAACACTAGACCCGACTGGTGTAAAGACCTCCCACATCTTCATTACGTGTGTTTTGCCCCTTTCCTCTTTGACCTCATTAGTCTACCTGCCCTCTAGCCCAGGGTTGTCTCATCTAACCTTCCAACGACCTACTGTAGAAAACATATGCTGTTCATTTTGGCTGTAGTGGACCTCACTGTCTGCTTGGAGCTTACAGTATACTCTGTCTTGCTAACTTCTTCTTATGGTTTTCTATTCATTATCTGGGGAGTTAACTTTCCCTTGGTTCTGCATGGCTCCAGTAATTCTCAACCTTCTTTTTCCATTAGGTATGTTCAGTTCCTTTGTTTTTAGGGTTTTTTTCCCCCAGAGATGCCATATTTCTTTGTGGGCTTGAGAAAGAGGCTGAAATTAAGAGAGAGAATCTCTGAGAACTAATACAATATAGAAATATGATCTGGGCCATAATCCCATATGTGTGAAAATTGGTTTGATTCCTTTAGAGAAGACACATAAAATGCTTGGTACCGTAAATATACACACAAGCTGAGAAGGCATTTCCCCCCAGTCACATTTATCATGACTAATAAACCTAAACTCAGTAATGGGTACTGAAAACCCATCTTTGTAAAAACTTGCCTCTGTTGTCAGCCTTCACTGTAAACCTATAAAAATAGTTGGTTTCATTGAAGTATTTGGCTGTGTGCTTAGTATAAAGTGTCTCCAGGGTCTCCAGATATGTTTAAACTGTTACATTGACTGTCCAGGAAGGTAAAAACAGTTTAGCTAACATAATGAATTTAACTTATTATATTTCAGCTGTGATCCATCTTAATAAGACCATGGTCCCAGCAATGCTAATGGGCTAAAATATTTTGTCAAATAAAAGCTTTACACAAAGCAATGAAAAGATGTATAATATAACTTATATAAGTGCTGCTGGTTACCACATTGTTGGCTCTCCGCCATTCCCTTCCTTCCCCCTTAATAATGTAGGGAGGGATATTTTGGGGGGAAAATGTCAACCCAGGATGTGAGGCTTAAGGCTAGATTCTATCTGTGGCTCCATATGTACTGGGCAGACAGGCATTGGTGGGGCGTGGGGTGCATTGTGAAACAGGCCAATGGGAGCAGTTGGACCTGACAATAATCAGAGCCTAATGCCCCGTTTCACGGTGAGAGCCCCCGTCCAGTCAGTCAGTCTGTGAAAACGCCTCGGCAAATGAAAGCATGTGTTTGTGTAGCTTGGCAGCGCCGCGATCTGGATCCAATTTAAGTCATCATCATCCACACCAGCATTCCCCCACAGTGCTTCTCTCTCTCTCTCTCTCTCTCTCTCTCTCTCGCTCTCTTCTCCCACCCTTTCCCTTTTTTGACAATCCCAACCTCTGTGTCTTACACTTCCAACAAGGCCTCAGCAGGGGATATGTGCTGTTTATTTGTATGAGTGTACTGTGTGTGTGTGTGCGTGTGTGTGATGGGGAATGTAATGAATGAGTGTGTGTGTGTGCATGTGTAAAGTACACATGTCTATATGTTTATTTGTGTGCACTGTGTACGTGCTACCCAGACACAGTGGCTCTCATGTCATATCTAACTGCTATAGATGGGTCCACATGGAGCTGATTAATTCCAGACTACCGGCTCATTAGCGGAGTTAATCGACTCGTTACCTCTCCAAGCCTTCGTGTTCTCTCTCTTGTACTTTCACATACATTCACCTTCTCTAACAGCGCATGCTGCCCATGTTACTCTCCACACAAACCCTCCTTCCTTTTACATTGACCCCTTTCACACCAGAGACCTTGCCCACCTGGCAAACTGTCATTTTCTTTAGTTGCATGCAATTGCTGGAGAGGACCCCGGGCAACCTTTCCCACTGCCAGACCTAGTGCTGTAACTGCCTGCCTCGCTGCTCTGGTATTGGGAGAGGGGTCATTGCCTGAAGCCTTTGACTCATTCCAACTGTGCCCGTGTCTGAGAAGATACCGTAGAGCTGCAGTTACACACAAGACGTTTACTGCTGCTGTCCATCATTTATCTTCATTAGTGAATGATTGTTTTGTTCATGTAGTCCACTGAGTATGGGAGCACATTTGCGCTGGTTGGGTATTCTCTCTATAGCCTGATACTAACTGCTATTCTTTGAGACACGAGATGCTCCACTAGCTTGGTAGTTCCAGCTGAATGAATGCTCAGAGAGCAAGACCGGGAGCGGAAGCTATTGGTAGCAGCTTGTTCAGTTAGTATGATATGAAGTTAGCTTATTACTACTGTGTCCTTAGGGAATAACCCGTAGTGCTTTAGGTCTCCTCACCCACCAAATCTCTCTTTGACTTTGCGGTGTCGTTCTCCTCTTCCCCCAGACCAGCGCGTCGGTACCTGTTTCTCCGCGCTGGCTAACGGGCGCTGTGCGAGCGAGATCAACGGCCTGCATACCAAGATGCAGTGCTGCTGCGATCTAGGGCGCTGCTGGGCTCTAGGCCAGATCCCAGAGATGTGTCCTGTCAGAGGCTCAGGTGAGGAAACACAGTACAGCAACATGTTGTATTGATTTTGTATCGAAGTCGTCTTGATTTGTTGAACAACTGCGGACCGTCCAACTGCTGTTATGGTTCTTCAGGAATCTCATCCACACAAAGCGCTCTGAGATCAAGCGGTTAGGTATGTCAGTCCCTCTCTCTGAGGCAACTGACAAATCTCCACTATATACACGCTGTCCTCAAGCCAAGCGATACATTACTAACACTTGGGGGCGAAGGCCTGTGTGTATGTGTGTGTGTTTTGGGGGGGGGGGTGGTCATTGTGAGTGAGACATTGAGAGCTGATGAGCATGATGT
>JAODOY010074878.1:0-15805 GCA_025399855.1 Forbesichthys papilliferus
TCGCTTACTCATAGAACGTACTAGACTAACGGTTGGGTAGTAGGTACTTCACCAAAGGTAGTCTATACTGAGTATTCGGATGCAGCTTTGGGCTTAGCAACACAACTAGACAATACAGGAAGACAGACCATTGGGCGTCAACAATGAGAGCCAGGGGTAACAAATGAGATGATTAGTCTGACACAGGTGGAACTAACGAGACAGGGAAACACAGGGCAGGTAGTGACAGGGAAACAGGCCGGAAACACATTGAACATGACAAGACAGGGAATTTGGGACTGATAGAACTTTAAATAGTTAATTAATTCTGCTACTGTATAAACCACGGATGGGCAAGATAAATCAGCTAGTCAACATGGATTATATTTATAAATAACATGCCTGCTTATGTGAACCATTCATGTTCATTTAGTTAAAGGCAGGCAGTCATTTTTTTCATAACTTCAAGCTCAAATCAAAACAGTATCGCTCCACGGTCCTCCACGGCAGAGCCTCACATGTAATGCATTGTGAAGCAAACCCTAGTGCTACGGCTTTGTTAATTTTACATTTGTTTTAATGTACCCATTTACGGATCCAGGGCTGGGTAGCATGATCAGATCATTTTTTTCAACAAGAACAAAGAACATTAAACTACCGAAATGCGAGGAAATATCTGTTGAATTTTACAAAAGTGTATTATCTTACATGTAGCTTGCAATAGCTGACTGATTACTTTAATCACTAATATTAGATTTTCAAAACCCTGTTACGTTTAACATCTCACGTCAGCAAAGTCTTGCAGTTGTATATATTCATAAATGTTGTATACTGCACATAAAAAAAGATTTGCATTTCCTTCATCTGTGGGAATCAGCAACATTATCAAAATGTGTATTTTACAAGCTCACATGTTGTGTTTATTTAACTGATGAACTACATGTAATTGTCTAGTGTCCTTTCTACTGAAAAACCTACTGAAAAGTCGCATCCCAATATAACCCTGACACTGCACCCCATTTCATTTACTGTTAGTTAACATTGTGTGTGTGTATTTTTTCATACATTTCTAATGTGAGATGCATAAATAGATGCTGCATCAGTATGCTAGTCTACCAGGTCTTCTGAAAGGAGTGAAAGGAGGCAATTTATTTAGGTCTCATGATCACAACTAGAAAAGCAGATGCATCTAACACAAACAAGGATAAAGCCTCTGTGGTTGGAAGAGTGCTGGAGAGCAAGACATGCGAGAGCCATTAAGTGGATCCAATAAGTAGCCAAGGGGACCTCCGCGATGTTGTCAAGTATTTGGATTTGTTTGTGCATCGTTTGTTCCCGAAAAATACAATTGTGCACAAACAGTTTGAGATATTAGACAAAGTTTCTTGCACTGGTTTGACGTCCTTTGTCTCCCACTGATAATATAATCTTTAATGTATTGCATTAATTTGTGCATCTGTGCATTTTTGTGCAAACACACACACATTAGTGTAATATATTTTCTCTGTCGAGAATATTCAGCCAAATGCTTTATCTTAATTCTGAACAACTATCTGGTGTCAGCCGAATAATCCTACTACATTTGACGTCATCTCTTCAAGAGAAATGAAATCAAACATTTTTATCATTAAGAAACTTCAAAATGTCAACTTACAATAATAATAATTTCAGGTTTGCAGCGACATATTCCATATTTTCTGTACACAAGTAGACGTTATAACCAGCAGCAAAATTACAGAGGTGAATATCTGGACAATTCAGTTTGTTACTACAGCTTTCATTTGTTAACTTTCTGTCTTATGAGGGCAATACTGCAAAGAGCAGGGAGGGAAAAGGAGGCAAGCAAAGGAAAACAGAGGGGCAAGGAGAGGAGTGAAGGAAGTAAAGGGTGGCAGAAAAGAAAAGAAAGCAAGAGCAGAGGAAGGGATTAAAAGAAGGGAGGAAGTCCCTGGCCAGGCTGGTCGTTTAGCGGAGCAGTCTGCCTGACCCCCCTCTCCTGTCATTACAGTCTATTACAGCCACCTTTCCGCCTCACTATATTATACAGATCACTCACTCACACTGAAAACTTGGGAGCGTACAAAAGTGAAATGTGCAGCACAAAATAATTTGCAGCTTTGGTAATAGTGCTGAGTCCACAGTTGACTATTGCAATAGGCCGGCTGCAGCTAAATGGTCTGAACAAGCAATTCCACGCATGAATACACACGCTGGCGCACATGAGCACACCATAAACACTATTTTACCATATTCACAAACAATAACACTGATAGAGTACTAAAGAGAGGAGGAGGGAAACATAAAAGGAGGTGATGATATTCAAGTAGAACAATGTCATCTCGATGAATGGAAAAACTATCCAAAAAATGCACTGATCAACACATCAGAAGAAAATAATAATTGTTCACAAAATAGTTTAATCAAATGTAATTCCTACATGGCTAAGATAAACAGCAGTCAGACGAGACTGTGGAGAGCCTCTACCATTGACAGGCTGGCAGATATCCAGGCTGAGGGACAAATACGCACACAGTAGGTACCGACGGGCACGGAAATACACACAGCGCTGAAGAAACATGTGTTAGCGGACACTACAACTGGAGGCAGACTCCTTGAATAACTGAACTGAAAATCTGTTTGTTTTCACCATGTTCCCTTCGCTCTCTCAGCCAGCTGTGGAGATGAACAAAAATGATTTGAAGTGGAGAACAATAACAGTGATCCCCCAGTGATGGCCCTGGGTAAGAGCCCTTCTAATTACACACTGGCAACACTGGAACACTGGCTTGACTTTATCCTGCCTTTCAGCCTTGCTGTCCTCTTTCAAATCCACTCATCTGCTCCCCAGTCTTGGCTCTGAATCTTGCAACATCCAGGAGATACGGCTGACAAACTACAACATTTGAATTTCCTTCTTCCTATTTTGGGGCACGTATCAGGGTCACTTCTTTACACCAAAGTCAACTTCTCCGTCTCAAATCCTGTCCTGTTTCAGCCCCTCTTCCAATCCAATTGTATTCATGACAGATGGTATTCTAATCTACATTATTGAAATAGATTTGGTTTTCAAATTATCTTTCAAGCTACAGCCACTAAAGCCAGGGCTCAAATACAGCTGGGTAAAAATAGGCATATCACTGGTGTTTTTTTTATTATTCTACCATGGTAGGTGAATAATTTCCATGAATGTCACTAACATGCACATGTATTATCAGCCTATTATGTGCATTATATGACCCTACAGAATCAGAGTGTCATCAGCCTGATGTTACTCAATGCTAATATGACCCATTTATACTTTATAGATAGCTATGTTATGAATGTATGTAATACAGGTCTGGGAAAACAAATGCTGGGTTTCCCTCCCCATAAAGGACATTTACACTATAAAACAATCAAAAACTTACAAAGATAAATTTTATAAAAGTAAGTGTATTTCATTTCCATTACAAACGGGCATCCTGCTTGAAGATGTATCTTTATCTGATGACGCACTTATCTTGAGCCAATCAAGTCTCCTTTATTATTGCAATGATCAGTGATTTGTCAACATGTATTTTGTTGACAAAATCCCAAAAGTATATGAAATGCAACCAAATCCTGGTCCTCCTTAATCACATGAGGACCAGGATACGCACCTATTTACTTCAAAATAAAAGCTCCGCAGAGAAAATAATGATTTCCCAATTTATTTAGATGACAGGCAAAACAAAAACATGTATATTAGTAAATATATATATATATATATATAAAAGCCTAACTAAAACTTCAATTTAACTAGTGGTTATTTACAACAGAAAGAGGGACAATATTTGTATTCATCCTGTTGTAAATTGTAGAAACAGATAATGATAAAAATAATAATAAAATCCTTGGCCCTAGATAAGCTACCTGGCCATAAATATGTTCACCCAGGAGCATAATTCAGCATTTAGAATGGAATTTTGTATTGTGATAATATTTTCGATCATATCGCGCAGCTCTACTGCCACATCACAATCCCCATTATAAAAACAAAAACACACATCGAGACAGGAGAGAGCTAGCATTGCTGAAGACCAGAGCTCGCCAGGTGCCAAAGCAAAACCTAGATCACATCAGGCGCATGCCCACTAGAATTTAATAAGTACATAAATACAAGATCTACTGTATAACTTGTCAATAGCTTGCTTATAGTATGGGCTGGTTAACCACTCCACTCCACTAAACCTTCCAATCAAACTCAGAATATCGGTGAGGCAGAACCAGATGTAGACCTGGGCAATGTTTATTGTATTGTACGGGAGGGAAGAAAAATAAACTCAATATAATTCTGTGAGAATGGTTTAGAGTGTGGGGAAGAACGGATGGGGGTGGGGATTTGGAAGCTTTTCGAGGTTTCAATAAACAATTCAGCTCTATAGAATCTGTGTCTTATTCCCATCTCCCCTGCCCCGGGGAGCAATTCCAGCCTGTCTTAAATATGCCTCCAGATGTCTCCTAGGAGTCATGCCAAAAGGCAGAGTGCTCATGCTTGCGCAGACCTACATTTTGAAGAGTCAGATATACAGTAGTAGGGTGCAAATTGGGCCTGCATCAAATGGCAGCGCATCAAAAGCAGCAAGCCTCCTGCTCGGGTCTCCCACCCACAACACAAGTACAGTGTGGCAGGGACAACGCAGTCTCCCTGGGCACAGGCACACGGAGTGTCTCTGGGCGGAGCTGGGAGTGCTTTGGTCTGGTGAAGATCAAGGGAAACGGAAGGTATGGCATTGCTCCCTTTGTACCCACTCATCCTCCATTACTCTCACCCTTTCAGTTGCGCTTACGTTGTCCTTTGAAACAATGTCTCTTCTTGGCCGCTTGTGTGTGTTCTCATCATCAACTTCAACACACAGTTGGACCAGAAAATAAATCCCCGAGTATTTCCTTCAAACATGCATTACCGCAGTTCTCCGGCAGGGAAGGGGACATCACTAGGGCAAGGAAACATGCTGGTTTCGTGTGCAAAGGCGGAGCATAATACCTGGGTATCATTTTTACTTTCTGCACCTGGTCTGTCCATTACGGTTTTATCCGATACATTGTTGAGATTCATAGAATATATAAAAGGGCTAATTCGTTGGTAGTCTACAGAAATAACAACACCTTGTTTGTGTGACATCAGGTATTGCTATGGAAAATCTGATTGCTTATTATTCTACATGTGATTGACAGGTCCATTCTTGCGAAGCACAATATTGCATGACGTAGGCCAGGGGTAGGGAACCCTGGTCCTGGAGAGCCGCAGCCCTGCATGTTTTAGATGTCTCCCTGCTCCAACACACCTGATTCAAATGAATGGGTTGTTATCAGGCTTCTAACACACACACTTCTAACTTTATTCATTAGAATCAGGTGTGTACTCCAGGACCAGGGTTCCCTACCCCTGTCGTAGGCTATGTGATATGTGACAAACACAAATACGGAGCAATAAAGTCTTTTAAAAGGCTGCCATTTTTATTTATCTGCAGCACCTGCATGTTTTTCCATTACCCGTACCCACAAGTTAATTGACCCGCGCTGGCTGTATAGTTTGTGGGCCACCCAATGAGCACCCTACCCAATTAAGTTTCTTAAACTGATATTTCTCAGCCAATTATTTCCTGATTATTGTTTTATTTCTTTTCACTCCTGTCATTCGTCCCAGCCCCCAGGTTATTCCTGCTCCAAGAAATTCCAGTGATTGATCATTTCATCTCTTCTTCATTAGACTACCGGTGGAACAGCACAGCATTAACACCACCCATAAAACTGATGATGGCAATAAAGAAGCACTAGTATTATCACAGCTGCTCATATAAGTAATGGAGATTGAGGTATCTCAACTAGATCTGACTGACTCATGCTACAATCTCCCTCTCTCTCACACCCACACCAGAAGTAAAAATGTAAAAATTGTGAGGCCAATATACAGTTTACATTAATAGACCCATAACTTTATAATAAATTAAGTGTCTTTCATCGACTTCCGAATCGAATTCTAGTCCCTGCTAGGAGTCCAGCCTCAGCAAAGTTAAAGTTTTACAGGTCCTCAAATCCAGCTTTCCCCCGGCGCACAAAGAGCTGACAGGCGCGAACACACTCGGACAAAATAAGTAATATTGAAATGGGGTCAGATCCCCTTGCCTCAGCACATTCATTCATTGGGGTTTAATCAATAGTAGTTAATGGTCAGAGCTTGCACACATCATGTCTGTGGCACTGATACGTTTAGCTATCAACAGTAAGCTTGAGCTTTAGAAACAATAAAACAAAAATGGGAATCCTGTTAGAAAGTTGTACTGCACTATCAAATCATGTTTGACGATTCGGGGGCTCCCAAACAAAACACCTCAGCTTGCTATCAGAATAACAAAATGTTATCACAATAAAAAAAAATGTTTTTATGAGTCGATATCGATAATTATCACGATAAATGTCAATCAAAAATGACTACTGTATGTGCATTATTCAGCCTTTAGACTTAAAAGACATTTCAAGGCTGAATTATGCACATACAGTAGTTTAATTTAATTTCTGGTCAGGTAGCTCATGTATTGGGTCAAGGATTTATTTACAACAGGATGAATACATGTATGTGTCCCTCTTTCTGTTGTAAATAACCCTTAGATATATTAAAGTAAGTCTAGTAGGCCCTAAATCAGGGTACCTTAATTCACTTTCCTCAAGGGCCAACATACTGTAAGTCAAGCATGCCAAGCCAAGGGCCATAGTGTCTGGGGTTAAACACACACCCATTACACAGGCACGCATCAAACTCTTTATTTCTCACTTAATTTTAATTTTACAAAAATTGTAGTTGAAAAATATCTGCTGGCAAGCTGGCAGCTTGTGGGCGTGTCTACAATTCCTACAGCAAATGCAAAAGATATGAGCGCAGAAAATAGCGATAATTACAGGTACTGTATGTTTGTCCAATACACAAACAAACAGGTTTATAAGCATAACTTGTAATATATAGATTTGATTAAAATAAATGTTTTTCTATGCCTTGAACTTCACTCTCCATATGAGTAAGTTTCTGTTTTTTATGTCTCACGTTTAGCCTACACTCCATTTATGATGAGCTTCAAATTTAAAAAAAAGAAACCAAACGGTCAAATTTCGTAACTTATTGCAGTAAAGTGGCCATAGAAAATTCAGGTTCTGTCCAGGGGACAGAAATTAACTCAAATTAACAACCAAATGGAATGTTACCCAGAAAAAATAAAAAACCTAGTACTCCTCTCCTTCCTCATCGCCAGGCAAATCCAGGCATGCGAAAGTTAAGATTTTGAGACCATTCTGGTAGAAGTATGTTCAATTACTTTACTAAGGGATGGGTTACTTTGCTCAATACAAAACTGTACACTGAGAAGAAACACAACTACATAGCAATATGTTTCCTTACAAACCTCAATTGCACACCCATGAAAATCCCCAAGGCCCATGTACATTTATGTGTGTCCTCGTCTCTTACTGAAGAATAATACAACATACGTCCGGCATACGTCCATATTGCCTACCAGCAGGTAGGCAATACTGGACTCACAAGACACTTCGATTTATTTGACCAATAGTTCCACCAGCAGCTCGTTTAGGCCAAAGTCTACACATACTACATCTGTCACAGCCTACCTCTCATTCAGCCTTTTGAGCCCGATCGGAAAAGGTGTAATAGTAAAATGTCCATCATTCACAGAAGTTGACCATTACCAAAAGCAATCATAAAAACCTGGGAAAAACCAAAAACAACTTTCATTTCATAAGCAGTGGCCTGAAATGACCTAGTTCCTGACTCATGAAGCCACGCATGTCCTGATGGAGGTTGTGCTTATAGTAAGTAACATCACATGCTATATATGCCTCATTACTGTAACTCCAGTCTACTTAAATATTCTATATTAGAGTGGGTAACTAAACACATCAGTATATCTTCTCAATATGATCGTATAAGTGAATAACTCAAGGTTTACTCACACCCATGAATGTGCAGGAGAACTGAATCCAAACAGAAAAAAAGAGCCTGACTTCACACACCTCCACCCTCCAATTTTACGGTCTGTCACGCATTACAGACTGCAACAGCAAAGTAAATGGGAAGTGAATTGGATAACACAGCTCTTTACACCACAGGCTTATAGCATATTTCAATAGTCCAAAGTTAATCCAAAAAGGTACTGTAGATCTTAGGGCAAAAGAAACATTTGTTTGTACATTATGTTTAATTTTACAGATCATAAATAATAAATACTAAAGGTTATAGTATGTGCATGTAAGACTGATGCTAGACACTCGCCACGCCACCTTTGAGAGTTGGTGGCTTCAAATTTATGTTTTTTTTTATCCCAGTGCATTGCGTAATCACACTGTAGTCAGTCAGGTGGGATTTCACATAGGAAAATATTAGCACTTTATAAAAGAAATCGACCATTAGTGAATTTTTAAATGCAGATATATTGATGGTTTGGAGCCGGAAAAAGACAATAAAATATCTTGAGGATTTTTGGCACTAGCCAGCCGGGCTAGTAGACCAAAATTTCCACTAGCCCGGCTAAAATATTTCTAGCCCTGTAACTATTTACAAGTAAATAGAGAATGTATACGTTTGAGACAACACTGACGATAAGTTAGGTCTGTGAAGTGTGAACTGGCAAGAAACACAACCCATGAGTGACAAGTGTGCAGCACAGAAGTTCTGCAGGCAAAACTATTCACTTCAGGAGTGCATGACAAACTGCTATAACCAACAAGATATGCTAACAGGCTAGTAGTTACCTTAAAAAGCTACACAATTTAGTCATATTATATCGCTGTAGCACATATTACAATGATAGGGTTTATCTGCACGCGTATCGCCTTCAGCCACAGCAACAAAACAAGTAAACAAATCGAGTGTCAGGTAACTAATTTACTTCATGTAAAATCTGCCTGAATTATATTATTTTCGCTGGTTTGCTAACATCAATAGCCCAACTGTAGGCCTACGTTCACATCAGGTTGTCATTTGGTTTGATAAGCGCGAACATCAAACCAAATGACTAATTTCTGGCTTCAATAACTGATTATCAAAAAGTGCAGAGAAGACAGCAACGATAAATTCCAAATTGTTAAAACAAAATCCACAGCAACCAGCTGTTTTATTTAAATGCGCTTTAAATTACAGTGCTTGTTTTGTATTTTAAGCAGCAAAGATCAATTAAAAAAAAGGCTAACCTTTAAAACAAAACAAAAATCACTGCTATATATATATAACGTTTTCCACAGTTGAATAATAATAATAAAACTACCTTAAACTGCCTTCCCCTTGACTCTTGTGCACACTAATACTATTTGGGAAGCTCCCAATACTTTTAGATTATAAGACTGGGGGTGCAGTTTAATAATGTTAATACATTATAATTGGATTATACATGTATAGCTGCAAAGAACAAAGTATTGGGGGGGAGGGGGCAGACCGCTACATGATTTAAACCCATCTTGAAAACATGGCATGTTAACCCATTTCAATATATCACAATCGCTAATGTCCGCTCTTTAAGTGTCTTGTCACAGTTTCACGCCAACAACAACAACAACAAAACATAACTATGAATAATCACAAACACCAATTTACCATTGATCATGAGAAACTGGTCTCCCCAGTAGTCTGATGGATATTCCTATTGGAAGTGAGGCCATCACAGTAAGTGGGAGCCAGTATGAATAATGATGCGTTTTCTCTTCATTCTCCAACAAATCCGTCAATGGCCGGAAGGCTCTTCTCAGCCGTGAGTGAACACACCAGCAGGGCGGGGCAAGTGGAGGACAGAGTGAAGAAGAGGGTATAAACATGTAGGTTAAAAAAGGTTCCCTTTATTGGTGTCGATGCTCATCCAGCTTTGACCAGGAGTAAAACAGTGTGGATGTGCATAATGTCACATCTACATCCAGCAACGGCTAGTACACATGGAAAATACTAGTTGGTTAAAATTGTTATAAGATAAAGTATGGCACCAAATAACAGGTAGCAGTAGTGATCTTAAATCTTTACACCATTAAAAGTTGCCATTTTCTAAAAACATTTGAAACAGCGCATTAAATAGTTTTCACAAAACTGGACAGGTTTCATACAGCTCGATAATCACACACACACAAACAGTTAATTGCGGCATAAGATTACTGCACAGTAATCCAAGTGCACAGCCGACACCAGAGGTATACAGAACAAGCAGCCTCCCTGGATCCTGGAGCAAAAATGCTGTTATTTATAAGACAGAAGAAACTGCTCGGGAAAAACGAATGATGGAAGATAAAGAGAGATACTTTGACAGTCTTACTGTGATGCTGACAGACAGACACATGACACTACAGTCTTCTCTAAAAGAGGGACAAAATCTGTTTTGACAGCTTTGACAACCTTCCCCGTCAAATGTCTCTGCTGCCTTCTACCTCTAGTTGTTTTAAGTCTTGAGAATAGGATTCTCAAAGACAAAAGGACAAACACATTGTGCAGTAATTTACTATACTGTTACAGTATTAGGGTAGGACAAAATATAATAGCAAGAAAAACATACTACATTGATGGTTTTGCAATATTGCAAAATAATGTATTGAATTATATACAGACACCAGTTCCATAGCCTATATCATGTGCTCTTCAACCAGTACCATATTCATTTATTCAGTTCTCCTTCTTGAGGGTTTTCAGAGATTGGCAGGGACATACAGCATACAAATACCACCAGAAGCCAAGTTAGGAAGCCACCTGAGCAGTATTGACTCCCTCTTTTAATACACAATGTACAAAAACCCATGGTGCTCTCTCTCGCTCTTTGCACAGTTGGATTCCAGCTTAGGTAATTGGTGTGGCGCACTTTGTATGGGTACTATACAGTATATTGGAACATATATAATTAATGATTCTGTTAAAAATAATATTGAGCGCGAGGAACACCTGCTGTGTAGAATGGCCTGTGCTTCCACTAGCGAGTAGAGTCGGGTTTGTACCAAACAATGGAAAAATGCCATAGTTTACTGTATGTTACATGCTTGACTAATATAAATGCCTTTGCTTAACCAGTTTAACATTACAGGCAAAGACAGCTATCTTAATTTTATATTAGTCTACAGACCACCACTACCGATTGAAATAAGTATAACTTACGTTGACATTAAAACTAACGTTCATACTTATATGATGTGCTATTCCACATAAACTGTGGTATTTTCACATAAGCTTGTCAACTACATTGCATTAAAAAGTCAAGGAACAGTCATTTAACCTTTAGCAGCAGTATTTAAAGCGTGTGACAAGGGCTTCCATCCAACTTCTCCCGCTTATCCGGAGTTGGAGGGGGCAGCAGCTCTAGCAAGGGACCCCAAACTTCCCTTTCAGAAGCCACATTAGCAAGCTCTGACTGGGGGATCCCGAGACGTTCCCAGGCTAATGTGGAGATATAATCTCTCCACCTAGTCCTGGCTCTTTCCCGAGGCCTCCTCCCAGCCGGACGTGCCTGGAACACCTCCCAAAGGAGGTGCCCAGGGGGGATCCTTACCAAATGCCCGTAACACCTTCATTGGCTCCTTTCGATGCAAAGGAGCAGCGGCTCTACTGCGAGTTCCTCACGACTAGCCAAGCTTCTCACTCGATCTCTAAGGGAGAAGCCAGACACCCTCCTGAGAAAACCCATTTTGGCCGCTTCGTCATCATCATATGGCTCAAATTATATTATAGAAGTAGTACTGTTTATCCTTATCAACAAAATGTATTTTTAACTAGTATTTCCCTTCGATTTTTTGTTATACGGTTGGCATCAAAACACGGAGATAGCTAATGTTGTATTGACAACGTTTCAGTCTGAAACACTGTTAAAGTTTAGCCCTTTAGTTATAACCAACTCTAGAATGTTCCCCTTTGGGTGAGTGGCTTCATTTACATGCTGACAAAGACATAAGCTATCAAGTAAATTTAGAAACTTAGTGGATCTGAGATAATTTTGATTGTTAATATGAATATTGAAATCTCCTGTCATGATGATTCTCATACATAATACTGAGATGAGAGAATTATGGTGGTTTGTATAATGTTAGATTGAGAACAGTCTGTTCTGCTTTAATCAACAGCAAGATATTCAAATTATATGAATTCAAAGATCATATATATTCAACCCAAGCGGATGGATGACCTTAGAGTCAAAGTGTGTTGAGAATTACTGCAATCCCTCCCCTCCTTTCTTAATTTGCCAAAGTGTATGGTAAAATGCATGGTGTTTTGGATAGGCTTCAATTAGTTTAGCTATTCCAGTGGTACCATTTAGCCACGTCTCAACTAATAATAAACAGTCCAAGTTTTTTTTCAGTTATGATCATTAATACAAAATAATTTGTTGGCTAAAGATGTAACATTAAAAGAATATTAATTTCAACTGAAGGGATTTTGTGATAAGGAGCAAATGGTGATCCTTAGTACTGATAAATCTAATTTTACTGAGGCAGGTGCAAGATGGTCTTTGAGTGCTCCGTTTAATTTCTCCATGACACCGGAAATTTGAAATCACCGGTATTTATACGTGTGTATGTGTTTATGTTTTTCACTCTGATGCAGACTTTTTTCCTAGTAAAGACGCTTCCAAAACGCCTTGCGTTGCGTGTGGTGGAAGTGAAAGCATTGACTAGAGTGACCTCAATCAGCTCCGGAGGCCGTGTAGGAGCCGGAACGCGTCGCACACGTGCCCAGTGGAATTCTGGGGTAACACCTACCTTGCTAAGTGGTGTTGGAGGGCCAGTAGGTAAACCGCAGTTTATTAAATGTTACGTTATGTTAGAGGCACTTTTATGTAAAACTAAAATTGGTCGGACAACAAATCACTTCAATAGATGCATTACGGTAAATTATCTCTGGTGTTTTTAACCAGCCAAAAAAAAAACAAAAAAAAAAAACGCATGGCTCCACAAAATGCTGCTTACGGAGATAATATTAAATGTCTTCTAAAGTTGACAAACCATAAAAGTAAAATATACAAATCAGGCAGATTTGTACCTGACAGAAGTTACCTGACAATTTACTTGTTCCTTTGCTGCTGTGGCTGGAAATTAGGCAATAACTGCGAGGGTCACTGTGTACAACGCAAGACATAAAAAGCTCTAAAATTATGCATTTGCAGTGTCTGGCTTTAGCGATCATTTACGTGCAGCGTCCAACTGTCATCCAACAGACAATAGTTTGTTATGAAAAATTTGAGATATTATAAAACTATGGCGGAAGAAATGTTACTGTGGAGGGGCAGCATAGTACAGTTAAATCATTGGGAACAAAAAAATTGTACGTCAAAATTCATGCAATTGGGAGAAATCAGCTAAAAGAATTATGTCCATGTGCTGCCATAAGTCGTGGTAGTGTAGTATGGCAACTTCCTCCTGTATTGTAACAAATGCTAGAGGGAAACATTTTGACAATGGCATTAATTGTATATCTGAGTGAGTGAAAATGTAACCTTTTGCCTTTTCTACCTTTGCCGATCTTGTTCTACATATTCATCCGCTACTAGGGCTGTACTGAACACCATTTTACAGGCTTCAAATACTCGTCCTCAAAAACACCAATAAAAACACTAAATTATATTTCTTTCCTAACCTCAAAATCAAAGCGGGCGGCAGGACCGTGGTTGGCATGTTTTCAATAGCACATAACTGTACAACAGCAAGTAATCAACGCATTTACTTTTAAGTAAACTACTCACCTCATTATCCACCAGACCATCAATAACAGTACGCATAGTCCACCGATGATCAAAAACAATCTAGTTACTTTGGCAAGGATCCAGACGATCCAGTAAAATATTTAGTCCAAAACACATTACATTAATAAAATGCTGCATGGCGGCTGTTGCATTTATTTTATATTAGCTGGCAAATGTAATCTTCCATTCCTAGCTTCAGTGAGCACACATGTAAACATAGCATGCGTTCTTTGATTGCCACATCAATTGACCCTGTCCAATGGCATATATTAGCCAATAAGTGTGTGTTGAATGAGTAGCCTCGCTCTCTTTTCATATGATGTTCTGCTGGTGACCCAGTGTAGGGCAGGCAATTACATTTTTAACATGTGGGTTTATACAGAGACAGTAGGGAAATAGGAATAGGAAAACACGCATGCATAATGTAGAAAAAAAACAAATACTCGAATCCCAATATTTAAAATCGAATACAAACCCAATGCACGAATACCTGAATTATCAAGTATTTAGGGCCAGCCCTATCTGCTACCCATCATGACAATAAACACATTCAAGATTCTGCTTCTGGTGCTATAGCATTTATTTTGTCCACTTGAGGTCTGAAGTTGGGCTACAGTACCTCTGTGCACCCTTTATGTAGCCAGATCATAACACTGTCTTCCGGAGGTACGCTCTGGCACACAGGAGAAATGGACCACTAAAATAAAACTCCCAGCATTTCTTTGATGACTTCACAGCTGTCACTAAGATTGGTTGGTGGAGTTGCCAGGTCACTAGAAGGCTCATACAATACTTGTGTACACACACACAAAAACTACTTGGCATGCTGTGTAGATAATTCCTTCCACGGGCGTAGAAACTCATTTAAAATAAGCCTAGCATACAGACAAACAAATTAAAGACTAAACATGCTGCAAGAAAATCAAATCAAATCAGACCTTTCACTAAATATTGCATCAGCATGGTTTCCCTTCAGACTACATTCTCTCATGGCAACATGCTCTGACTCCCAACTACTGTATGCTGGTAATTATAAACAATACATCTCATCAGAAGGGAAAAGTGTGATACACAGTCTATATCTGTGGTAAATATGGCGGGGCGATATGGACCAAAATATAAATATCTATAGTTTTGGGCTGAATGGCAATAAACAATATCTAGATATTTTGTTTGTGGGTTAAATGCTTAGTTGTAAGAAATACACGAGATGTCACAAATGCCTTACAAGCCTTTGATGATAATAATAATAATAATACCGTGCAAACAAATGGTTCCTCTACTCGTTAAAAAATGACAGACGGTAAACATAAAATAAAAGTATAATCTCCATACTACAGTAAACATGATAACAAGACTGAATTGACTAAACAAAATGTCTAAGTACACAGCTTTGTAATGGAGTCGACAAGGAAGACACGAAGAGATGTACGGTAGTAATTTACAGCCCATTATGGGAACCTTTTAATACTCGAACCACATGTGTAATAGTACTGTCGCTACTCTACATTTCAGGCGTCGCCAAACTGCGCATCATCAAAACAAAGAAAACCCAGTAAAAGGATGGCTGATGTATGTTAATTGAGGTTCCCCTACAATAAAACATTAAAAATAAACATAGGCTATGTACAACTCTAAGAATATCTCTTTAGTTGGGAACACAAACACCAAGCCCACATCAGTCAAAGTGGAGGGCCTGCTAACCGCAAGATCGCTTCAGTATTTGGCAAAGCCACAGAAGTATATGGCCTTACATTAAGCTTGCAAAGTCTTTGTATTGCCTTTATCTCGCCGTTTAAAATTAATGAAGTGTTTCCCATGCATGCTTATTGCACAATTACATTGCCCTGCTGTTCATCCTATCTTTTATCCTGAACTAGCTCCGTGATTTAGCCATTGTTCATCTTTTTCACAAACTAGCTCCTGCGTCTTGCTATTTCCGTGCATAAATCTTCCTCAATGGTGCGTTAGAAAAGTACATTTTTTAGTGATAGGAGAGGCAGTACTGATGGAAGCAAAAACCACATTGCCCTAAAACTACAATTTATGGATTGGCTTGGCAGATTCTCACATTGGCACGAGAACTGAAAATGCAATAACTTTAT
>JAODOY010074889.1:0-15804 GCA_025399855.1 Forbesichthys papilliferus
GGGGGTTGTTGTGCTGTTTGTTGTGCAGACAGATGTAGATAGCGCTCATCCTCGGGCTTGAGTCTGACGGTGACCCAGGTTCTCTACTACACTCAGAGGCAGCGTTTAGGTATCGATATCCTGCAAACATAACGCGACGTGTCGGGATAATATAGGCTACCCTACTGTAGATTAGTCAGGGCACAGATGCAGGTGTTTAGACTGCTACATAGAGCGCCTTTGCAAACATGCTAAAAATACATCCACACCTCAGCAAGAAGTGTGATATGTATGAGTTATATCATTCAGTTCTTTATTATGATGATGCAATCATAGTTTTTCTGCTTTTTGAGGATATATATTGTGGTATAGTTTATGTGTTAGAGGTATAGGCTATAAAGTAGCACAGCCATATATACTGTTATACCTATTTGTCTGTTTACATTATATCTACCGTATTATAGGCTACTGTCTGTAATATGACACCTAACGTTCATGCTCATCTTGTCCTGTACATCTTATTATGTGCATATTTGTACAGCAGCAGAGGCATTTGCATGCATTCCTGATGGCACAAATGTATAATGCAGTCTTGTCACCTCATATAATATTTCTCCTCCGTTCCACGTGGCAGGGATGGCTACAGAGGTATGGCTACCTGCCCCGCACAGACCCCAGAATGGCCGTCCTACGCTCAGCTCAAACCATGCAGTCAGCCATCGCTGCCATGCAGCGTGTCTACGGTCTCAATGTCACCGGGACACTGGATGAGAAAACCAAGGAGTGAGTATCCATACGTTTTGTAAGTACAGTGCAGTGCACACATACAGACACGTGGACAAACACAAGACAACGTGTATAGGGCCGTTAATACAACACGGTCAACTAAGTGGTTATAAGGAGTGCAAAGGACCCACTCTTTCATTTGATATTAACAGATGCTAACTAATATTAGCAACAGAGTATATTCCATACACCCATTACACCCATCGACTTGATAGAGATATTAACACTTTTCATTCTTCTCTATTCTGCGTAATGATGCAGTGATATCACACTAAGGTAAGAAATAATGGCTTATATATTATTGAATGGAAATATCTGTCCAACCTTCTCGACCTTTCCGTCTGTGAGCTCCTTTTGTGTGTGTGTGTGTGTGTGTGTGTGTGTGTAACAGAGATAGCACTGTGGCATGGGGTGTTTCAGACACGCCACAATCCTTCACTCTGCTATTGTCTGAGAGAGTGAGCTGTCTAGCTCGCTCTGGTTTCGTTATGTGGTTTTGTTGTGTCAGATTTGGGTCATCAATCTCTGCTGTTCGCTTCTCTCCTCTCTCCGCTGCTCTCCTACCCCCTCCCATCCTCTCTCGCTCCTCTTCCTTCCCCTCCTCTCCTCCCCTCCTCTCCTCTCAGTTGGATGCAGAGACCTCGCTGTGGGGTACCAGACAAACTAAAGAATGTTTCGAGGTCACGTAAGCGGAGGTACGCTCTGACGGGCCAGAAGTGGCAGCGAACACACATCACCTACAGGTGAGGCACAGTTGTCATAGCTACCGTCAAACCCATCAGCATCTTACAGTAGTATAGGGTTCAGTTCCGTTAATTTCTCACACACCTGCTAGCTTGGTTTGCCCCCCCCCCCTCCCCCCATCACAGTCATTTTCTATTCCTGTCTGTAATTTCACAGGTTGTCATAGCGACTGTACAAACACCTCACTATAAAGAGGGTGTAGAAACGTAACAAACACACACACACACACACACACTTCATTCAGATGTCACACCCTAATTACCGTAAATTCTCCATTCATTGCCAGGCGTAGCTGTATATTCTGTGAATGTATGAATGTATAAACTGCATCTATAATTCTTAGTCTTAACCTAACAGTTTTATTTATTTAACATATCAACTTTATGGTTATTTAAAAAATGTTTTTACAAAGAAAATGGTCCTTAATGACAGTTGGACCTGATTAAGCCTAGCTACTAATTCCCTCGGAAGCAAACCGATTAAGATGGGCTTCAACACAATGAGAAACTGACAGAGTACAGCAGTAATATACGATAACACAATTCAATTTATTCAAATCCTTCCTTCCTCCCTGAATTGCAGTTGATGAGCCACTGCTCTTAATGGAATGTCAGTCAGCGCTCAGCGTAGGCTGTTGCTGACTGGGTTTCTTTTTATTTTTTATTTTTATAAAAATGACTAGAAATGAGTGATGCAGAAAGTAGCACACAGAGAGAGAGAGAGAGAGAGAGAGAGAGATTTACAATTTCTCTCTGCCTGCCAGGCGCTGATAACGGCTGCTGTGTTAAAAGTTCAGCGAAGGCTGCCCGGCTTGGCACAGAGGTGCTGGAGTTTTCCTCAGTTTGTATGAAACGCTCTTCGAGAGTTGATGAGCGAGTCATGGAGGTGCAGAAGATGAAGTGTACTATAGGGTGTACAAGTACACACAGATAACTTGCATCTGTTCATTGCTTGAAAGCCGAATGTCATCTCCACTAATATTTCTACATTGTCTTATACAGTGTGGCACCTGTGCTAGTTGTTAAATGGCTCTTTTCAACACGTTGCTGTGATGTTGTCATAGCATCAAGAACTTCACGCCCAAGGTGGGGTCCCGCGAGACCCACGAGGCCATCCGGCGGGCCTTTGACGTGTGGCAGGGTGTGACTCCACTGCGCTTCGAGGCCGTTCCGTACAGCGCTCTGGAGAGTGGCAGGCGCGACGTGGACATCACCATCATCTTCGCTTCGGGTTTCCATGGCGACAGCTCTCCCTTTGACGGGGAGGGGGGGTTCCTCGCCCACGCCTACTTCCCGGGCCCGGGAATCGGCGGGGATACGCACTTCGACTCGGACGAGCCTTGGACCCTGGGGAATCCAAACCATGATGGTTAGTTGTGTGTGTGTGTGTGTGTGTGTGTGTGTGGTTGGGGTGATGGGGGGTAATGGGGAGAGCGAAGATACATCGGGCAGAAGCCTAATATGAAAGACATGTCAAGTTGTGAGTCACGCTGGAACCCAAAAAACAAAGATGGCACACTAAGTGTATTTGATCAGGCTGTGAAAAATAGCATCACCCCATCTGCCAAGTGTTGATTCTGCCTGTATTGCATATTAAGCTCTTCAGATGACAGGAGCTGAACGCCTGCGGAGGCACTGGCTTGCTGGCACAATATTATGACTATTATGTTTCCAACCATTTTATTAACGGCAGTGATTTCCGTACGTTCAACAGAAGCCCAGATAGAGTGCCTTATAAGTCTGACAAGCTTCAACTGTTATAGTATTTTATTAAGTTATGTGGAGACACCGCTGAACACAGCTATGTGCTGTCAAATAGCACATTGTATGTATATACTGTATACTGTATTCATTTACATTGCATCGCATTACAGTATGTTGCGTTGCATTCCATTATGCACCGCATTATGTTATGTTGTGTTGTTACATCTCATTGCTGTATGTTACATTGCAATGCGTTACAGTACATTGTGTTGTTTTACATTGCGTTACGACAGAGCAATGTGCTTTTACATTGTGATGATGCGTTACATTGTGTTGTTACAGTGCAATGTTACAGTGCGATGTTACAGTACATTGCGTTTTCACATTGTGTTTTTACATTGTGTTGCATTGTTTCTCTGTTTCATTATATTGTGTTGTGTTACATTGTGTTTCATTACATTGTGTTTTGTTATATTGTGTTGCTTTACATTGTGTTTCATTATATTGTGTTTTGTTATATTGTGTTGGTTTACATTGTGTTACATTAAATTGCAATGTTTTACATTCCATAGAAATATGTTATACAATAGTATGTTCTGTTAACATTGCATTCTGCTATGTTGCATTAAATCAACACATTTTCATTCTCAAATCGTCAAAAATGGCAACTTGGTCAATGGCCTTTCTCGTCAATTTTCGAAGCGTTAGAAAGCCTTTGGCGTCTTTGGATGAAGACTTCGGTCATTGACTGTATTAGCTCCTGGTTGTAGATAAATAATCAATATACAATCAAGACATGTTAAAATGTAATTACTTGAAATTATAGGCTACACACAGCCTATACTGAAATATAACTGAAACTATATATTTTTTTAATTTCAGGTAAATACATTTTAACATTCATCCTAAGACGCCAAAGGCTTTCTAACGCTTCAAAAATTGACGAGAAAGGCCATTGACCAAGCTGCAGTTTTTGACGAGTTGGGAAGGATTCAATTGCTTTATGTTACGGTGCCCTTCTATATGTTGCATACATTGCATTGTGCTATGTTGCGCTATACTATCTTATGCTACGTTGTGTGTTCATCCATGAACCTGATGGTTAATGGAGAAGAGGGACTGCAGGCAAGGTGTAGCAGGTGGAGTCCTAATCAGATCTCTCGCCTAGTGCTTCATCCACAGGCATTTTAATTACCTTGCCTGCGGGACACCGGGCCTGTGAAAGCACCCTGACAAAGCCTGCACAGCCAGACACTACAGCCCAGCCAGTACTGCCTATCAGCAGGAGATGGCTGCTACCTAAGATTTGTTTTCAGATGCGTTTTGTATCAATGCCCCCGCCACCTCGCTCGTTTCCCATTGCTGTAAACGACGTCCACATCTGTCCACTGCTCTCCGTTAGTTATAGGCTACGTGCTACATGACTCTATACAGCCCCACGTCATTAGCGTTCATAGTGCGATAGTCACAGTGTGATCACGTGCTAATGGAGGTCCAGGTGTGTGCCCTGGAAATGTTCTACAGGCTCCTGGTTGGTTGGAGAAGGGTATTTGTGGTAGCTCAATGGGAGGTTGGGGTTTGCGGCTGCTGGCAAAGGGTCAGGTGGGTGTATGTGTTGGAGGTGTGCAGAGCCGCTGGCAGGAGTAGATATAATGTTGTAAAGAGCATGATTCTCCTGGGGACACATTCAGCGTGCCCAGAAAGCGTAGCTGCTTCTTGCTAAATCAAGCTGCCGCTACCAGCTAAATGTTGGTTGCAGTCAGTGACGTTTTTATTTCTGTTGGGTTATTATTTTTGCATGTGTGCATGCAGGTGTACACGGGCTAAAAAAAGACGCGTTCTTTTGAAATATGAGTGTAGCTGGTACACTATCAATCTACCGAAGATGCCTCCAGTTGAGTCGGTGGATGTTTGTGCTCAGGGTTTCATTGCTGCTTGTGCATCCTAATGAAATATGTGTGGGTAACTTAAGTCTGTTTATGACTGTTTGCTTGTCTCTGTGTCACACACAAGTTGACGCTCCGCCTGATCACTCCACAGGAAATGACCTGTTCCTGGTCGCTGTACATGAGCTGGGCCACGCCCTCGGACTGGAACATTCCAATGACCCCACAGCCATCATGGCTCCCTTCTACCAGTATATGGACACAGAGAACTTCAAACTACCCCACGACGACCTACAGGGAATTCAGAAGATCTACGGTAGAAACCATAGTTCACGGCTAGCAACCTCCAATAATCTGTATTTGAATAAACATGCGCGTACATACACACATACATGCATACAGTATACACAGTATATAGTAGTCCAATGCTATGAACGGGGAATGTTCTAATGGCTGTACTTAATGCTAGTGTTTCGCACTCAGGACCACCAGACAGAGCACCCCAGCCCACCAGGCCCCCACCCACAGTCCCTCCCCTTCGTTTCCACCCCCCGTCAGACCCCCGTAAACACGACAGGCAGGTGCGGCCCCACCGGCCCCCACAGGGAGCCAAGCCCTCCAACCCCAACGCCAAGCCCAACATCTGTGACGGTGGCTTCAACACGCTGGCCATCCTCCGGCAGGAGCTGTTTGTCTTCAAGGTGGGGGACCTACCATGATTGTGCATGTGTGAGACTGCACAGGCTTGTTAACTGTGTAAGGACATTTGCACATATAAGGAGTTAGACCCTTAACAGAGACATTGTACACAAAGGTAGTCCTTAGTTTTTTTCAATTATATACCATATATAAACACACATTTCATGACTTCATTGTGTTTGAACCAGTTACACACTGCTGTTGCTAACCTAAAACACTTTTAGCAATTCTACCTCTCAGTGATTATAGTACTGTAAATGAAGTACACAAAGAAATTGAAACTATACAATGAGTTCACCAAACACTACACAAGACCAATGTTGCAGAATGAGGAAAATATAATTTATTTCACTCCATATACAACACAGATCTGAAAAAACCTGACAATATCTTACAGAAAACATTAGACATTATCTCTTCACCTAGCTGGATCTGGCCAGAGAATGTCATCAACATCACAAGCAATATTTTCATTAGCAAGACAACATGGGAAGAACCGTCTTGAATGTCGAATCCATCCTTGCACAGCTGCGGTGTCAACTTGGTCACAGGCGTCCTCCATGGCCTGAATGAGGGGTACCTGAGCCTGGGGACGGAGATCGTAAACCCTCCACCGCCATGCAGAGAAAAACTCTTCGATAGGGTTTAGAAATGGAGAGTATGGTGGAAGGTATAATACTGTAAACTGTGGATGGTGTTGAAACCAGTTCTGGACCAGAGCAGAGCGGTGGAACGACACATTGTCCCAGATGACAATGTATTGCATGTGGTGCATTTGATTAACTGCTGTGACAATGTTGTGCAATCTGTCCAAAAATGTGAGAATGTGAGGTGTGTTGTAAGGGCCCATTTTGGCATGACGGAGGAGGACCCCATTCTGTGTAAAGCCAGCGCAAAGGGTGATGTTACCCCCACGTTGCCCTGGGACATTGATTAGAGGCCTGTGGCCAATGATATTTCTGCTTCTCCTTCTTGCTTTTGTGAGGTTGAACCCTGCCTCATCTATGTATATGTATTCATGCTGGATTTCCTCAGCATACATCTGCAATACTAAGATTGTGTAGTTCAGGATAGATCCAGTATACAGTCAACATACATGTAAAAAGGTCATGTGTGCAGTGTGCAACATCTCAGTGCTAAAGTGAACAATACAAACCTCCACATACTCATGCCGCAGCCGTTTGACCCTCTCTGAATTACGCTCAAATGGCACTCGATAAAGTTGTTTCATGTGAACCTGATGTTTTCGCAGGATGCGTGCCAGTGTTGACTGAGAGACCTGATGGACATTATTGAAAATGGCATGGTCACTGATAATGTTGGCTTGAATTTCTCTGAGCCTGATAGCATTATTGGCCAAAACCATGTTTATGATCTCTCTCTTGTTCTTGCGTGAATATGGGCCTCCTTCCCCCTTGTCGTTCTCGACCCTCAATCCTATAGAAAATAATACATGTTACTTACTGTAAAATGTCACAGGAAGGGGTATCACACGTACTGATATGGTGCTTACAATAAGCAGCGGATTAACAGATCTTCTTTTACCTGTTTTCTTGTCGAAATGTCCTCATGACAGATGCCACTGTATATCTGCTAAGATGTGGCTGAACTCTCAGTCCAGCCTCCCTCAGCGTCATCACCATGGTTCACGACATGGTCCACCAGGGTTGCACGGGTTTCATTTGATACATTTGGTCCTCTTCTTCTTTGAGCATGTTCTCTTCCTGCTTCAGGTCATTCTCTACCTCTGCCTCTACCTCTGACAGGGCCTCTGCCTCTTCCTCTACCTCCTCCTCCTCCTCCTCCTCCATGTATTCCCCCTCTCACCCTCACTCTTCTTCTTCTGACTCCTTCCATTTTGGTTGAAGGCGGGTGAATCTACTTGCTGCATTTTTATAGTGCTTAAACCTGATTGGTGTGTCTACAATTAAGCTATCGTGTGTTTGTGCACCTGATGGCTGTGTTTGACAGATTGGTTCATGGTTGACAGGAAGTGACATCATGATGTACGTCTGTGTCCAACGCATACAAGTGTGTGTAGTGTTTTGCAAAAAGTGAGAGGCTGACATTGTGCTTATAGCGGTGCAGATCTGGCCCAACGTTTTGCTCCTTGAGTGTAAGGTTTGCATTATTGTGTAATACTTTTGATTTCAGTGTGTAAGCAATTGAAAAAAAACGGGTCTTTTTGTATCTGGCTGATCGGTGTTCCGTTTAGTAAGTAAGTTCTATTGTGTGTCTGTGTCGTTTCAATTAACCAATGTGTGTTGTATTTTGAATAGATGTGTTTTCCCAATGGTACGCTGAGATTTCATTTTTGAGTTAAGCGTCTCATGTATGAAATAGTGTGTAGTGTCTAGGAGCAAGTGTGTTCCAGAAAGGAGCAAGTGTGCGCAGCGCTTTTGTTTAAGGTATGGTTACACTTTGTTTAATGTATAGTAACAACAACTTCAAGTTATGTTACGTTGGTTTAAGCATGTGCCTACAGTGTTCAAGCAACCATCAAAAACTGTAATAACAATGTGAGCATTGTATATGAGACCTTTACATGTACCGTTGAATCGTCCTTTTTGAAAACCGTTTGATTCGATATGAGAGCCAGGGCACAAGACTTTACACTCTAATCTGATGCTGTCAGGTTATACAGCCTGAAGTCGACTCCTGATAAATACTGACATTGTAAACAGATTCCTACATTATCTCTAAAATAGGACTTGGGGCAGAAGGCTGTCACAGGAAGGTTGCACAAACACTCCTAATGGATTCTTATCTGAACAGTAAAGCAATAAGCGTATGGAATACTATTTTTATTATTAGAAAACAGACAACAATGTAATTTTCTGGCAATAGTGGACATTAGTTAGAAAATATAATCGCTCAAACTAATACTGGGAATTTTGTCTCACAGTTCTGCTACAATAAGACAATGGTCTTACACTGCATTTCTTAGAACATTTTATGAAGGTGTTTATGAATTGCAGACTTAATCTGCAAGAAAGATGAAACCGTGAGAGAAGTCTGTGCAGAGATTTACAGTATCATTGTGCAGGGAAGGGTTTTACTGTCTCGTATGTAATTGCTGTGCTGTGTAAAACGACTGTTGGATGCATGGATTTATCTTTTCTATAACAATGAAATGAAATGAATTGTATTTGGACTTGAGGTTTTTAGAATACCACAGAGTTCGTATAATGATAACTAGACTAGCTGAATATGGATCTCATATTCAAAACTCAGCCTGGGTCTGAATTCATGAAACTTTTAATGGTCCCTAATGGTCTTGGATTGCCGAGTGGGTCACAAGGGCATTCATTCATAATGACTTAAACACCTAAATCTCTGATCAGCACTTACACCATAAAATACGTATTAAGGCGGTGAGTCACCCAGATCATGGAAATAACTGAACATTTATAAAAGAATGATTAAATCTAAGGTTGGATCTGAGCCTGGAAGAAAGCAAGGCCACCGTCACGTCCAGAGATGGTATTAAGGACCCAAGTGCAAGAATAATGTGTATTGCTATGCATCTTTCACCGCAAACGTTGGGATTTATAGACAAAATATGGGGGAAAAGCTTCGCAGTTACGGATCCTTTCACCTGTGCATACACGCACAGCGACGCCCGATGGTGAGATAACAGAATAAAGCGCTTTCCCAGATTAAAAAACATAGTCTAAAACGCCACATCACCACATGGAATCCATAACCAAGCATAGTTTCAGTTACTTGATCGTGATAGCAATCAGCAGTCTTATAACAATGTTGACACAGAGCAACCACGAGATCTTGATCTTCGTGCGTTGCAATGACTATTTTCCTGCCTCAAGTAGCGCAACGAGAGTGCTTTGAGCTGTATGACGTACGTTGCAATGTGAACAAGCCGTAGCTACGGCGTAGGCTGACTTGCACATCTCCAAAAATGTAACTGCCCGCCAGTCCGTACATCGTCGATTCGACGCAGCAGTCTTGTTGATGCAAGCCCATATGCCATAGTGCTTTGGAATATGGAATGTTTATTACAACGCCATAAGCTACATGCATGCTGTCTCCGTTAGGCAAATATTTGATTCGCTTGGAAGAAACATTTTTATATCTCAGTATTAACCAAGACTAGCCTACAACTGCACGTGACAAATGGGAATTTTTCTTGGATTTCCTTGTACGGACAGCAAAAGGCACTCTTATAATACTAACTAATAACTCTTAAATACTATTTTGTGTTGGCAGATTGTTTCCTATGATACATGTTGGTGAAACTAAGAGATTCGCTGGAAATAAATATGTTTATATGCTAATGTGAAAAGTTTTTACACTATTAGTGCTCTATCATGAGCCAAGACGTGGGTTTCCCTATGGCATTTCCTTCCTGTTAACGTAGCGAAAATATGACTTTTATAATATTATTTATAATACTGTACAGCTTATTTTCTACGATATATGTTGGTGTAACTAAGAGATTAGCTCGAAATACATATTTTATATGCTTATTTCAAAACGTTTACACTCAAATTGTGCATTTAAGACATAGTACTTCCACATTTTGCCGCTTCGCATCAATTGCATGCGCAGTCAACGCGCACAGGTCCGTGCGGCCGACGCAGAAGCATAAATGGGCCTTTAAGATGGTTTAATGTTGCACGTTGCCTTAAGAGCTTGCATTAGCTGACTGTACTGTACCTTTAACACATGAAGGGGTGATTACTGATTGAGGACAGGTGAGGCAAACACGCATGGAGTAGAACGAGCATCGAGTATCTGTAAGCATGCAGGCATGTACTGTCAGCACACATGCAGGCACACAGTATATGGTATCTTGAATTGCAGATGCTTGCGTTTTTTGCTTATTCTTGCTGTCCAGAAGCCCACACATGCACGCACGCACGCACGCACGCACACACACCATACACAGCTGAACATCTATTGGCTTAATTTCAAACATTTCAATAATTCAACAATTCATCTTATAAATATGCATAGGCAATTTATAAAGATGGTCTGATGGCATGTTGTGCGTGTGTGTGTGTGTGTGCGTGCGTAAGGGAGGGAGATAAAGCATGAGTGATCCATCTGGTTTTAAGTACTCTTTCCTGAACAATGTGCCAAATGAGGTGGCACAGCCTGCTGTTACAACGCCCTACCACAAAACACACACACGCACGCACACGCACGCGTACACACACACGCACGTGGACGTACACTTTTAGTCTCTCTATAAACAGCTGAGTCAGCTTCGTGTTCACACCCTACTTATAAGGCCTGACAAAAGGTCAAGGCCTGACAGGTTTGTGTGTGTGTGTACTGTATAGACTGCGTGTGTGTGTGTGTGTGTGTGTGTGTGTGTGTGTGTGTGTGTGACATTAGTGAGAGAGAGAAAGAGAGAGAGAGATCAAGGTCACTAGAGGGTAAAAGTTTTCAGACCAAACTTGCATTGACCCACACACACACACTGTTCCAACAAGATTAACCATGATGTATGTGTGTGTGTGTGTGTGTGTGTGTGTGTGTGTGTGGGTGCGAGTCGTTGCTGAGGCAATGCCCTTGGTAACAACAAATGGCATTCTAAAGTAGGTTAAATTGTTATATTTTGGTTTTTGGCAAAATGGCAATCTTGCCTATACAGTATGTTAGATTCTCTCTCTTTGGTTGAGGAACATTAGCTGGCACCAGGCAGCACACTGATGTAATGTATTCTAGTACTCTACTAAACCTGTCAAATCTGGCATGAACAGGCTAGAACATACAACCCACAGGGGGGTTCACTATCTGCTACACACATTTAATCACAGACTAAATCCATACATCTGCACAAAAACACATTAACACAGACATCCACAGCTAGCAGGACACGTGTCGATCAATTATCGGTGTCATCGCTCAGAGCATCTCACGCTCTGACAATCTGTGTGTCAGTGTGTGTGTGTGTCTGTTTTTTGTGTAAATCTTGTATGCTAGAGGGCACACACACACACACACACACACACACACAAATATGCACTTTCACACACTTACACACAGACCTTCCGCAAGTGGCATAGCCCATTTTTGTCAATCAGAGGCTATAATGCATTCATTTGGTTAAAGCCCTCTTTTTTTGGAACCTTTAGCTCTTTTTTCCATTTCTACCAATCAGCATCTATGTGAATATTTAATTTGGTGCCAACAGCAATTAAGTGCCTTTGTTTGGAATATCATCCCCACAAAACCCACAAATGGGTTTTGTTCTAAGTGGTTGAATGTGGTTAAATTGACTGCTATAGCCTGTGTTTGAAAATCACCATCAAATTGTTGTTTTCATTAGCTGTAGTTGATCCTAGCTAATAATTTGACTGACACCTACTGTATATCTGGCAATGCCAGGTTGAAAACCTGTTTCAATTGTAAAGCGTTGAATGCGTAGAGTGGAGCAAATCGGGAAGGCACAGATAGCAAAATCAGGTTAGTAAAGCATTGCTTTCTCACCTCTCCTGATCTCCACTCTGTGTCTTTACCCGATGGCATGTGGGTGGGTTTGAGGGTGTGTGTGTGTGAGAATGGTAGCTTGGTAGTTCTCCCAGCCCTTCATTGAAATGTTATTTAGCCAACCAATTACCAGTGTGGAACAGCAGGTGAGCCCCAAGCCCTATCCAATCAATGACCCTAATCCTTCCTAATCAACTCATTAAGATTCTATTATCAACACAATGTTACATGCACAACACACACACACACACACACACACACACACACACACACACACACACACAGAGGCACAGGCACGCTCAATTCGGTTAAGAAACATTAGATTATTCAACTCATTAAAGATTTTAGAAATGTGTTATTTAGTTATACATCATTAAGTGCAAAATCAACATTAGGAATGGGTAAAAAAAATATGTCTTGTTTCACAGAGAGGTAACTGTGGGATTGTTTTGTGTTAATTATATTACTTATATTACTGTATCTACCCCTTTGAGCAGTAGCTGCAGTGATATGTTATTTGGGAAATGTACAGTATTCAAATAGTTTATCTGTTAAGACATGCCACTACAAAATGGGGTTAAGATGACTTACAGATATTCACATAAAGATACAGTGAGAAGAGAGATTCAGTTTATATGAAAGACAGTGAGACAGAGATAGACAGCGGGAGAGAACCAGAGAGAGAACCAGAGAGAACCAGAGAGAGAACCAGAGAGAACCAGAGAGAACCAGAGAGAGAACTAGAGAGAGAACCAGAGAGAGAACCAGAGAGATAAACAGAGAGAGAACCAGAGAGAACCAGAGAGAACCAGAGAGAGAACCCATGAGAACCAGAGAGAGAACCAGAGAGAGAACTAGAGAGAGAACCAGAGAGAGAACTAGAGAGAGAACTAGAGAGATAAACAGAGAGAGAACCAGTGAGAGAACCAGAGAGAGAACCAGAGAGAACGAGAGAGAGAACCAGAGAGAGAACCAGAGAGAACGAGAGAGAGAACCAGAGAGAGAACCAAAAAGAACCAGAAAGAACCAGAGAGAGAAACCGAGTAATTTCCCCCAGAAACAATAAAGAGGCCTGAGGTCAGACAGCATTTTGTTTTCTTCAGTAATCCACTAGAAAATGCTGCATTTTCCACTTTGCCTTTAGGGCCTAATTTCATTTACAGCAAAGCACTGCACTATTAAGGAATCATATGCCACTGTGCTTATAGGTGAACACATTACAGTTTGTATACAGTGGTTCAGTAACTATGACTAAAATGTTTACATTTTTGTTGATACTGACTCCTACTTTTAAAGTGGCTGTTGATTTATTCATTTATCAGCTGCATCTCAAATAGGGCAGGTAATATAGGTTACAGAGAGCATGGGATATTACTGCATAGACATTAACAAAGACGGAGAGAAGGAAGAACCAATTAAAATACATTCATAGACATTTTATGACATAAGCATAATGGTGAACTGACTGGAAATTTGTATATAAAAGTTATATATTAAATATTTGTACAGAAAAGCATTAATGCAGGAACAGTGGTCTAGTCAGGAGAGGATGTCTTAGTTGCTTCTAAATGTATTTAATTCCTGTAAACATTCAGTTTAATTATTTAGCTCGGTAATTAAATTCTATTTTTAGGAACACGAACAAGTGTATTGTTATGGAATAGCCAATTTTTTTGAGTCAACATTGGTTTCCTGCAGAGTGCTGATTATACGCACTCTGGGGTACATATCAATACATATAATGAATGCTTGAACTTTCATCGCATGCTCAGCCCAACTCAGTTTAAACAAACATATCTAGAGACTAAACTGGGTTTAAAATGGAATTCACTTACTGACAAGAAATGTGCACATATTTTAGTTGTGCCAATTCTAATTACATGCTGATAGTCAGAAACAATGATGGGCGTTTAGTGTGTTGTTTGTTTTGACTGACATATGTTGCTTAAACGATAACTATGGAAGTATTAATTCCAGATTTGTTTCGGTATGTCAAGACATACCTAAATCTAACATTTATGTCTGATCTCGGGGCATGTTAATACTACGATCTTCTGGGCTTAGCTCTTCATTTCTGACTCAGCCAAATACAGGAATACTGTAATAGTTCTTTGACGGTGAGAAGTACAGAAAATGGTGTTATGAGGGAAACAGGGGCACAGGTGACAGCAGGCTTTATAGTACAGGAAATATAAAATCTTGAGTAACCACCTCCACTTCTGCTGTTGTTGCACTGAAAGGCTTCTGACAAGAAACTCACTATTTGCGTGATCAGAATAACGCATCACTGTTCCATTCTGATCATGTAATACCTCCTCTTTAGAAAATTAACATATTTGGAAATATTGTTGTCTTTCAGTTGGAGCACACAGCTTTGGTTTAATGTCCTTCTTTTAAGTAAAATGTGTCTATGGGAATTGAAATGGGAACACTAAAACAGCACAGTGTACATTATCTTGGATGGCGTAATAAACTTTGATTGTTTTTCAGACAGATTTGATCCCTTTAACATGTTTCAACTGGCAAGTTTAGAAAAACTTTGGAGAATCGTCACTCTGTGTTTGTGTATGTAGCGTATACATACACATTGTTTATCATGTGAACAATCTGTGTTGCAATCTGTAAATTACACAATTACAGATTAAACCATTTCCAGACAATTGAGACTAAATCTGTATCTCGACATGCTGTAATCACACAGAGGAAAACAGCATTCTAGGGTAGTTTCTTTACATTTCGCCAAAGTTGTCAGCGGCCATTTTAAGACCTGCACTTCGATCTTCTGACGCAGTGTGTTACTGTACTGTATGTGGGAGGTGTAGATTAAACACCAGTTATCTGCCGATGCTGTGGATGCTCTGGCATGCCACGCCTATACTGGTGGATCACGATGAATGGTTCCTACATCACTGTAATTATATGAATCCCATAAATCCAGCATGGGTTCTCGTCAGCAGCAGTATACAGTACAACTGGCTGTGTGCCCAGCACTGCTGTATCACGCATACAGTACAGCTGGTGTCCCAGCTCTGCGCTAACAGGGCATTAGATTATGCTGTGCTGTACGTGTGTTTGTGTGTTTGCGTGCGTGCGCGTGCATGTGCGTGTGTGTGTGTTGAGAGACATATACAGTATGTGTGACTGTTTGTTCTGCAGTACTGTATATTAGCTAGTACACACATTAGGTCTAGGAAACATTTTTATACATCTGCCTAAACTGATCTACTCTCAGGAATAAATTAGTCCTGCGTGCCAACTCTGCACTTTCCTGTGTGCGTGCGTGCGTGTGAGACAGAGAGAGAGATGGTAAGTATGGGCAAGTATCCTTCAGTGCTTGACAATGAAGGATACTTATTTTAACATACTGTAAGCCCATGCAGGCTGCACGGACCTATTCTACTGGTGTTGTCGCCTTCCTGTGTACAGTAACACACTTCATCACTTCATTTATGTCACCTGTCCTATAAAGATATTCTCTTATCCCCCCCCCCCTCTATCTCTCGCTCTCTCTCTCTCTCTCTCTCTCTCTTCTTCCCACCCTGTGCATG